>CM022480.1:24241566-24305219 GCA_011952105.1 Coreoperca whiteheadi
GCCAGGCCCTCCCCGGGGGGGGTAATTTGAGGGGGGGGGGGCCCCCCCCCCCCCCCCAACCCCCACCCCTGCCGATTGCATGCAGGGGATCCCCAGGAGTGTTTTTGCTGCTCATTCATTAGGCTGCTGTGGAATAAGGGACATTCAGGATCTCCCACGCAAGGCTGGAGTTAAAGACCCCCACCCATCCATCTGTTAGACTCCGTCTGCAGCCATATATGTTTTCTGAAAATCTGTAGGTATTTTTGGTCACATTGTAATACCGTATTTCGACAGAGAAACATTTGAAATTTCCAATTTAAAACAATAATGAAACACACAAAAACATACTGTGCATAGAGGCAGGGACTCTGTCACACATTATACTACTGTACCTACAGTGCATTAGTACATTTCTTATGACCTTACAGTCCATATTCAGCAATCCCATCAACACCCAATCCCCCCCCCCCTGGGCTGGGTTCTTCTGCTTTCATACCAGAGAGAGCGAGGGAGAGAAACGATGGGAGGGAGCGGGGGTTCCCGCAATGTTGGTCTCAGTGAGACCCGGGTAGCGTGCTTTCCCTCTATAATTTAATCACATTCAGCTGTCTCCCTGTCCTCGGCTCGCCCAGCAAAGCGTGTGTGGCGGCACAAACACGCACACTCGATTGCACACACTCGGCACACCAGCCCAAGTCTGCCCCTAACAAGCAAGACATTTCATTCCTCTCCGAGCCGAAAGAACATGCCGAAGAACATGGCTTCACCTCATGCAAGAGCTCACAATTCTTACTGTGTGACAGAAACGCTGGTAAAAACGTTAACTATAAGGTGGAAAAAGTGAGAGGATGGAATGGGTTGCAATGTTCACCAGCTTCCCTTTTAATAATGGTTTGCCAATAAAAGCTTGAGATCAGACTGAATCTATAAAGCTAGAGACTTCTGATACCAAAATTGATATTGTGATAAGAAGACTTTTACTACGCCTACATCCTGTAGGTTGATTTCTTGTCATAAAAAATCTTCTTGGCATGGGGATCGCACTGTTACAATCCCTCACAGTATCCCCAGGATGCCACCAAACATTCATTTGTCTCCATGATTTGCTGACACGCGAAACATTCATTTTGACACACTTTGGGCAAGGGAGAGTAGACACAAGTCGCTCACTTTGTATCGCAGCTTTGTTTGTCTTGACAGGGTGAAACATGTTGCGGCGCATCTGCCTTCTGCTGTGTGCATACAGTATATGCCGCCCACGGGAGCACATGCATTGCACACACAAGAACATCTGCATTGCCTTTTCTCACACGCAAATCAGAAAAACACTGTGTGTAGGATGAAATATTTCATATAGACCGAAGGGACTAGTGTCCCTAGTGTGTGTGTGTGTGTGTGTGTGTGATTGTTTATATGCATGCAACTCAACCAAAAAGTTTACTGTATTTGAAGTTGGGAACTCCAGCTCTCTTCCAACTTCCAATTCTCTCCTTTCCCTCCCTCAGTCTCTTCTCTGTCTCTGTTTCCGTAACAGTGCCAAACCTTTCCTGGATGCAAAACTGTATCCTTGCTACCTTCCGGACCTCACGGTGACAGAAAAACAGAACACATCGCACAACGTGAGAGAGAACAAAATCAAATAAATTACAGGGACACAGGGACTTAAATGAAATACAATGATAGCAATATACTAATGCCAAACATATGTATAGTGATTCTTCAGAAAACCATCCTGTTCTCCAACACAGCAGAAGTTTGCAATGCAGCATTATCCACAGCAGGAGCACAAAAGTTGCAGAACAAACTTTTAAGGCTGCTTCTATTATACCACTACTTCTACGTGCTTCTTTTTGAAATAAAACTGCCTTCAAGATTAGTTAATTAGAGTCGAAAGTAACGTAACATAGACACAATATTAGCCATCCCAGAGCAACGTGACTGGAACAATAATGAACTAACCAAGTCATCTCAGCCAGCTGTTACTTTTCCCCACTTAAGTCACCGCGCCAGTGCCATAAGATCACATTACTAAACCTGTCTGAACAAGGAGCAACATTAGAGAAAGTAACACCACAAGAAAACTGTGTGGAATTGAGACTCTCATAAAAGAGTCCATCCCCAGATTAAAACTGGAAATATATGTTCCAATATAATCGTTGCAAGATTGGAATGGGAAAGCAAAGACTTAAGATGCCATGAACAAGCGCAACTTACCGACCAACTGCAGCCTTCTCTTTAAACTTTTCCTCCTGCTCTCCAGAATGCGCTTCCTCTCCCCTTTTCAGTCTTTCCTTCACTTCTCTCCTCTTCCTTCCTCCCAATTCACTCACTGTGCTCGCCGCAAAGCTCTGCTCTCCTCCTGCATGCAAATCATTTTTTACGACTTGAGCGATGACTGGGAATGAGGGAAGGAGGGCGAGCGAGGGGAGAAAAGGATGACAGAGGGTGGAGGAGTAGAGATAATGGTTGGGAGGCAGGCGACCAATAGGCCTGGAGCCTAATGGAAAAAAGGGAATCAGGACACACCAATGAGGCACAGCCTGGCGAGAGAGAGAGAGAGAGAGAGAGAGAGAGAGAGAGCGGAGGAAACAGGCGAGAGAAGGAGGGATGGCGAGAGCACAGTCGGGAGGAGACGGTGTAACGCAGACCGAGAAAGACAGTGAGGGAGAGAGAAAGCACACGCAGAGAGCACCGAGAAAGAGAGAGAGGGAGAGAGAGGAGACCTGTACATAGCGGGTGTGCACGGTAGGTGGAGAGAAGCAAGCGCATCCCAGGCGAGATGGAGAGACTGCAGGTCAGAGAGGAGAACGAAAAGAAAGAAAAGCACAAAGACAGAGGAGGGGGGGGACAACAACAACAACAACAAAAAAAACCCAGAAAGGCAGAAACGAGGAAGGAAGAAAGGGAAAGAAGGAAGGAGCTGACTTACCCGGGTGCCGCTAGTGGCATCCTCCACGCGCCGCCTCGCAGACTCCACGCACACACGCGCGCGCGCGCACACACGCACACACATTACACGTGCACCCACCCCAGCGGTTGCAGGCGTACGCCGCGCTGCCGCTGAGACTAACCAAAAGCAAAAACAACAAAGGAGAGGACTGCCAAAGCCGACTGGTATACCCTAAAGCAATCGTGTCTGTGTGTGCGCGCGCGTGTCTGTCCGTGGGTGTGCGCGCGCGCGCGTGTGTGTGTGCCAGGGAGAGAGGGTGGGAGTGTGTATGAGCATGTGTTTGTGCTGGGAGGAGAGGGAGAGACGGTTGAATGAAGCTAAAATGCTCTCTCTCCTTTCCCAGTCCCATGAGCTGAACTGGTTTCCTCCTCTGTCTCCTTCTCCCTCTATCTGTGTATCTCGCTATCTCTGTACACTGTGCCTGTATGTCCTCCAACGCTCAATATGTTCTCTAGTCTCTCCCTCCCCTGCTCGCCTGCTAATGTGCCCTCCCTTCCTCTTCCTCCTCTTATACATTTATTCAGGGCTGCAGACTGTCTGCTCCCAGAGTCAGTTCTTCCCACGGGCCGGGTAGAGATGGAGGAAGGGAGGGAGGGAAGGGGAAGAGAAGGGAGAATAAAGGAGGGATGGGGGTGATAGTGAGCCATGTGGAACATGTGCAGTGCATTTATTTCAAATGGGAGAAACACACATTTGTGCCTTTAAAAAGGCCAAATGAGCTCCACTCGTGGTTCAGTGCACATCATTTGGCCTGGGATCATTCAGAGAGCTGAGAGAGAAACTGGATGCAAACTTAAAGGAAGTCTCTGGGTGATCGCTGGCTTGCTGTTAATTAATACTTCCCCCCCCCCCCCATTCCAGGCTTCGAGGCTGGCTGAGCACCAGAATTAAGAGCGCAGAAGATGAATGAGTATTGAAACAGGCTATAGTTGTAGCCATGTGTTCAGTGATCAGCACTGGTAATGCACTGCTCCCAAACAGGAGACAATATTTACAATATAATCATGCTTGAAACATAAAGAGGGTGACATTTGTGCGCATTCTTGTGTGAATGAAAATGGGAATAACAACATGATGATTTCCATATTTGCCCGGTTATGCAAACACAGAGGATGCTAATTTGATCCCTGAGACATCCTCATAATTAGATTATAAATTAGGTTCATTTCTTACCGGACAAGAGGTGCTAATTCATTCATTTTCCACCAGTGGGGCAGACTCAGCTGAAAATACAGCAGCCATCCTATAGGCACAACAGAATACTGAGGGACCTCTCATATGCTCATCTGACAGCGACAAGCAATAACATATTCAAATAAATTCATGTTTACACATAAATATTCAGAATAATATTCAAAGATCTGGGCCTCTGTTGTGCTCTTCCAATCCAGTTTACATGTACTCTATATGAGCCACTTTATTTTGATCTTCCCTATAACAGTAAACAAATCAAATACCATGCAGCAATATTTTACAGAACCAACAAGCACTGCTCCTTCCAACAATGCTGCCAGGCAGTTGAGGAAGGCATGATAAGTACTCTGGTGGGTTGGGACACAGATGCCCTCAGGGCGTTCAATATTAGCAATTTCAAATTGTTACTTGGCTATGTTAATGCCAATCAAGCACAATTAATTGACTCCATAATCTTAAAAAAATAAACAAAGGGGAGAAATGAGCATGAATAAGGAAAGTGCCAGTAATTCTAGGAGTCATGACACATATACTAGCCAAACACTAGCCGAAATCAGTGTTTAAGCAGTTATTGTATTATGATATTCGCTTATGTATCAGTATAGAACCTGAAGTCTAACTAATACAGCAGTGCAGTGCTGACAGTTAATATCTGGGTGTGAATAGGCTTTTTAAGCAGTGGGTTTCCATTGTGTTCCCATAATCGCATCGTGATTACAATGTGAATTAGTCTGTGCTTAAAATGCATGAGTAAAACTCCATAGTTTACACCACTTGGGAATTTTTGAAACTTTTACGTGCCCTAATGTATTTGTTGAATACACATTTAGTTCTTTTAGCAACTTAAGTTTTTAATTGCAGGTGTTTGAGCTCTGCATTTTACAAACAAAGGCTGTGCTAGTGTTCGCCTTCCACTAATGTCATTTACTTAGGGCCCACATTACGTGCTTTATGGTGTACACAATGTTCATTTATTTTATTTTATTTTGTAATGTATACGACTATGAGCTTGTGCTAACCTTTTTTCAGCATAAATCCAAAACCATATAAACCATAAAGCCGTGTCAAACACAGTTGCATTCCATTTATGTGTGCAAGTGCCATGGCCCTGACATTATGCCTGTTGGCTCCCTGAAACTTAATTCGCGCTATTACTTACACCTGTGCTTTTACTTTTACTGCTACGACGAACCAAAAATGTCCGCATTGAGAAAGGCCTATTTAAACGTTTAATGATGTTAGAAGATGTGAAATATTTGACCAACTACAAATACATTATTAAATGCAACTTTTACTATGACAGGTGTATCATCACTAACTTATTTACCTTCATAGTAGTGTTAAGCCACCTTAACGTTAACTAGCTTAAATCACCTTTTCGCAAGTCATCATGACCTACTAAAGCTCAGTGTTTATAGTGATTTTAGCACAAAAAGGGCAGCAAGTTTCAGAAAGGTATAGTTTAGTATAGTATAGTTTCTGACATCCTTTTTCTCAAAAGCAGTCACCTACCAAAGTAAAAGGAACACTAATGCTGGCGTTACTAGCTAAGTTGACTTAGCTACCAGTTATGAGGGTACAGACTTCGTTGGGAGGACAATTAATCTAGTGTTGGATAACTTGTGTTAAGTGTGATAATTTGCTGCACTATACTGGTACACACAACTAGGTAGTGGTAGGAGAACTGTCATAGCTACCATCAGCTAATATTAGCAACGACTGGCTGTAGTAAAGCTACAGCAGCTCCGGTAGGACAGGAGGGAAGACGACCGAGTTGTAGTGATGGACAGGTCCTGGTGCTGAAACAGATCCACGTGCTGAAAACTCACAGAGACCAACAGAAAGACAGAGAAATGGAGGAACGTCAGCTGCGTCATCCAAAGGTGTCAGAGCTAGAGATGTGGACCAGAAGGGTGAAAGGGAAATCCAAGGTGGAAAGAGCAAAGAAAAAGCGTGAAACATTTTCACAAATGCGAGAGTAAAGAGCCACTTATAGCATGTTATACAGCAAAGATATTTCTTCAGATTTCCTAGATTCTTCAGGCGTCATCTATGTCATGGTACTTTCTTCCAAAAATGGTTCCCTATTAAGTATTTCACCCTACATCATTTCGTGCCACTTGTTTGAGAAAAATAAAAGACCGAACATGAAAGTGGGTTTTTTTTCAAAGTGCATGCTGAAAATTGGCCAATCAAATCAAACAGACAAATTGAGGGGCCAGAATTAAAGACCGAAACACTTAAATTAGTCTAATCGCTGAACAGTCAGCAGTCACTGTGGCTTGTCAATCATCCGTTTTTTTGAAGCTTGTGGCTTTGTGGAAGAGCCGGTCGTCCACCAATGGGAAGGTCGCCGGTTTGATCCCAGCTTCCCCCAGCCCCCATGTCGAAGTGTCCTTGAACAAGAGACTGAACCCCAAATTGCTCCTGAACTCTGGGCCTTTGGTGTTTGTGTGAATGGTTATATCCTCTGTATTGATGGGCAGTCAGCAGTGTATGAATGTGTGTGAACGGGGTGAATGGGATATGTAGTCGGAAGACTAGAACTAGAAAGTCGCTGTACAAGTACTGTCCATTTACCATTTAAGACAAGACTGGTGACCATTACCCATGCAAATGGTAATGATGTGACAAGAATTAACCAATCAGCTTCACTGGACTTGCTTAACCCCTCGTTCAAGGACGTAACAACATCTGGTTGAAAGGTCAGCCAAACAGAAATAACTGCAGATGGAAGAGCGACTGATAGTGCTGCAGACCGCTTGTGATTTGGACCGGTTGCTTGGTAACGGGAGGCGTAACAGTAGCGCAACCTCCCAAGCACCATGGATAAAAGGATCAAAGCCGCGCGGCTGGCTTTTTCCTCGCGATTTTAGACGCGACATCTGAACGGCCCCTCAGACTGTAAAATCCACCAAAAAAAGGCAGCGTGTTGTTTTCAACTTATGACTGAGCAGGACAGATTTCCTACCCTCAGACATTTGAGAAACCAGTCCCCTGATCATTTTTGTTACTGCATTGTTTAGACTTCAGCGTTGCCCAAAAAAAGTATCAGAACCCTTATTGGAAAATTTGTACCCTCAATAATATACATATATTTTTAAGGACTTGCCTTGTGGGATTTAGTTTTGCAGGATTGGCAGTGTTGGCTGTTGTTTATTTTCACACATATCAGAATCAGAATCAGCTTTACTGGCTAAGTATGTGTACACATACAAGGAATTTGACTCCGACTTTTCTTTGCGCTTAGTGTATTTACACAGAAATAGACATACAGACAACAAAGCAAGACAAAGGTAAACATAATTATTTAACTATTATGTACATATGAGTGGGTGGAAAAAATATATTTAAAAAGTATATACCTAAAAAAGCAACAATGACATTTGTAAACAATAAAACATAGTGCAGAGAGCAAAGAGTGCCGGAATAAAAAAAGGGATGATTAATGTATACGGTCACTTCATATATTTATATTATATGTTACTTTATGAAGTAGGCGGAACTTACAGTATATACAGTATTATACAGCTTGCTTAGATTTATATTTGACAATGATGATATGTACATGTCAGTAGCAGACAGTGTGTATTGAAACTATAAAATATGTAATTTACAATTTGTAAGTACAATGGATGTTTAGTGTTACAGGGTTACTGTACAGAGATTCTTTCTGACACTATGTGACTGATTTAGCTGTTCATCAAAGTGATGGTTTGTCAAAAAAAACTGTTCTTGTTTCTGGTGGTTTTGGCGTACAGTGCTCAGAAGTTGGAACAGGTTGTGTTCAGGGTGTGATGGGTCTCCAGGGATGTTTCCTGCCCATTTCCTGACAATGGAGATGTATAAGTGCTGAATGGAGGGCAGGTTGGCACTAATGATGCTTTCTGCAGTCCTGGCTATCCGTTGTAGTCTGTTCCTGACCTGTTTGTTGGCTGATCCAAACCAGACAGCGATGGTCGTGCAGAGAACAGGCTTGTTGATTGTGGTCTACGATTGGATCAGCAGCGCAGCAGGTTGAACTTCCTGGTACATTCTCTGCTGGGCCTTTTTGATGATTATGTCTGATGATTACGCCCACTTTAGGTCCTAGGAGATTGTGGACTTAAAGAGATTGGGGGAAATGTTGGGGGGCTCCACTGTCATCTCCGCAGTTTTGAGCGTGTTCAGCTCCAGGCTGTTCAACCTCTCGTCTGTATGCAAGACTCATCACTTTGGATGAAACACACGACAGAGGATCTGGAAAAGTCCGTGTTTGCTATGCTGAGAAGCAGCACTTTCTTGTTGGCCGAAGAGCGGACATTCGCCAGTATTGACGGGAGCGCAGTTCGAAATCCCCGCTGTCGAAGTCTAACGAGCGCTCCGGCTCACTTCCCCCGTTGTTGGCTCCTGCAAATCCCATAGAGAGCTTCTGCCCCTCCAACTCTCTGCAAAACTTTCCCATTGGGTGAAAAGCGGTGAAAAAGTTTGACAATTATTGAATGTTCAAAAGTTCCTCCTTTCTGATTGTAATTAGTGAGTGAGAGCTGAAAGCTGAACAAATAAACAAAAACAGAAAAGCATCAGCATAACCAATATATATGTACTGTATATTATCATGATTTTTCTTTATCTACATTACTTTGTTCTATGTGTACCTTGTCAAATGTAACACTGCCACAGATGGGACTCCATGTTACAAAATTTTGTGAAAAGTGTCGTGACACGGGCAATTCTGGGAACTCCTACATAAAAATTGAGGTTTGTGTTTGCATACTCACAAAGTTGTGTTTATTGAGAGTAAATTTGAAACAGCATGGGCATTTATTGGGCAAGTATACGTACACATACTAGGATGAAGATGGTAAAAAGTATCAAAAACGAAGGTGTATCCAGCAAACAAACAACATAGGGTATGATCTTGACAGTTAATTCTTGACCTTGGAAACAGCAATTGTCAACACAATCTCAACTTCAGGTCCACTTAGTTGCCTATTCCAGAGCTTTTACCACTGTGCAAATTTTATGTGCAGCAAAACTGATGCAGTTGAACGCTACGTAACCAGGCCTTGAGTTGAGAGTGTTTTGTCAACTGCTGTTCAAGAATGAACTGTGATGCTCAACTTTTAGGCCAACGTGAAAAAGAAGTCCTAAAAATGCTCAGGACAATTTTAAGTTTACTGTTCCACTGACAACTGAGCAAACTTCACTTGCTGATGACAAATGTATATTTTAGTCAAAACTTTCTGTCACAACTTAATCCAGATCTTGTAATTCATTCAGTGGTCTGCTCTGTTTTTCAGTGCCATCTAATAACTCTCATGTCATCACAGATCCAGCCACTCCCCTGCCCTGCAGTAACCCCTTTCCCACCATTCTCTTCACCTGACTTTTCACGCACATTTTCTCAACTGCTTCCAATTTCCCTAATCTACCTAGAGGTATAAATACACTGGTCCACTTCCACACAGTCTTTGCCAGATTGTCAAGTCTCCATCCAGCCATTGTTCTGTCGCTCTATTGTCTGAACCTTGGATTGATAATTCATTCTGACCTTTATCTGGATCATTTTACCTGTTTTTCTCTGTCTTCCTGGATTTGATTCTTGCCTGCATTTGACCACAGTAAACATTTATCTTACTCTGGTTGTCTTTTTGTCATGCTTTTGGGTTAAAACCCGCTGCTTCTCTGACCCGTTTCTGTACAATCGGGCCATAATGAACCCATCTGCCTCATACTCAGTTAGGCAAAAGCTGTTTGCACAGGCTAGTGCTATCCACCATGAGCTACTACTTACCTCCATTGAGGGGGGCGGGGCGGGCTGCAAGAATTCTCTGCTTTGCACGAACAGGTTTTGGAGTCCTTCCGTGAGCAGATCCAGCTGCTCTCCATTTTTGGCCAGTCTCTGGTGGCAGTGCCTCCGCCTAGCATGCCAGCTCCTCTGTCCCTGGCTCCTTCCCCCAGAACCTTTCCTCACCTAATGCTACCTCATTAAGCAACAGCCTTCCTCCTTCCCTTCGGAGAGATACCGGGTGGCCTACATAATTTCCCTGTTCACAGATCTCGCAGAGCCAAGGACTATGGCACAGCTAAATGGAATAAGCAATCTCCAGCCTGCTCTTTGGTGGAGTTAATCACCTCCGAACTGAAGGACGGGAAGGGAGGCAGCTCAAGATCTGTTCAACTTGGTGGAAGGAACTTAAACGTTTCCTGGGCTTCACCAACTTTGGGTTTCATTCGGAACTACAGCTTTGTGGCAGCTCCCTTCATGGCCCTCATCTACCAGAACTCCCCCTTGGTGTGGTCCAGGGCAGCAGATAAGGCTTTTGGTGAGTTAAAGCAACATGTCTGCCATACTCACCTTTCCTGATCCCTTTCCCTGGGGCAGTCCTCTCCCAGAGGTCTGCGGTGGATCACAATCTTCACCCCTGTGCCTTCTTGTGTGAGCGGCTGTGGCTTTGTGGTTCAATCCCGGCTTCCCCCAGCCCACACGTCGAAGTGTCCTTGAGCAAGGTACTGAACCCCAAATTGCTCCCGAGAGCTGTGCCTTCGTTGTGTGAGCGTTTGTGAAAGTTAGGTTACTTTGTACTGATGGGCATTTAGCTCCTGCCATCAGTGTATGAATGTATGTGAATGGGGTGAATGTGATGTGTAGTGTGAAAGCGCTTTGAGTAGTCGGAAGGCTAGAAAGGCACTATACAAGTACAGTCCATTTACTATTCTTCTCCCACAAGCTGTCACCTGCTGAGAGGAAGTACGACAAGTGGAGTAATTGGAGGTATCACTAATAGGTTAACATTTGGATGTCATTGCGGAAGAGTCAATTTAACGTAAATGCCTTCTTAAATTAAACTCTTCAGGTGAAATTAAAGCACTTGAACTATTTGCAGGCCATTTTTGAAATTACATATTTGCCTGCACAAGTCTTGCATATGTGGCATGAACTGCCTTCTCTTCGCAACACATATGCACTACAGCACAACTATTTTTTTGAAGGATATACGGTACTCAAGCAGACATGGGAAGTGTGCACATATACTGTATATGTACTATAAATTAATTTGTAAATGTAAAACAGTACAACTGCGTTCTTAGTTAAGAATGAGAATGAAGTGAGCGACTGAATACAGATGTAGAGACAGAGAGTGACAGAAATGAAGGGAAACCCATAGCTGCAGGTGGGATGGAGGGAGCATGGGACAGGGATGTTGTTGCAGTTAGAGGTGTTGATGCTGCAGAGTGGAAGCAAGCTAGAGCCATGGAGCCGAAGGAGGAGGAGGAGAAAGAGAATCAGTGTGTTTAGGGACTCAAGACGATAGCGTGGGAGAAGGTGAAGGCTTGTTGTTCAGTGGGACCGAGGGAGAAGGGCGGGTGGGGTGAGGGGGAAGGAGAAGAGGAAGAAGAGAAAGAAAGATACCTTAAGGGAGAAGAGAGAGATGTATCAGGGAGGAGAGGTTGCATTGCTGGCGTATTGGGAGTAAGAGAGAGGAGGAATAACAAGCTTCAGCCTACTTATGTACAGTATGGTGTGTGTTAGCGAGAGAGAGACTTGTGTCTTTGGAATGGGATGACAAATGTGCCAGACATGAAAGACCAGAGCACACACAAACCCTTAGGGAGCCACTTTACCTGCACGCACACACACACACACACACACACACACACACACACACACACAGTAGCTTCAGGGGATAAACACACCAACACAAACACACAAGTTTGTATTACTATGCTTGTGAGGACCCTCAGTGACTAGATTCAGTTTTTAGCCCAAAAACCTACTACATGCCTTAACCTAAGCCTAATATTAGCCATTACCTAAGTGCAACTCATTAGAGGGCCCATGTGCAGTCTTCAGTGGCCTCCAGTGGTGAGGTTTCAGATTGCAACCACGACCTCCCCAAGCGCGGCTTCGTGCGCGTGTTCGAACTCATTAGTGATCACTCTGGAAATTGACGAAACCACAGACGCGAAAACACAGCAGATGGCATCACACAACATTCTGGGAACTCAGGTAAACGTTACAGTAATATTTTTAATCGGCTTGACGGTGAACTAATCCATGCTCTTTGCATGACACCGCTACATTGACTGCATTTAGATGACATGATACGTCGGTGCTAGCTAGCTAGTTTCACCAACTATTTGTGTATATTTCATCGGGGAGGCTCAACAATGTCAACATAGCTACACTTATTTTATGATAGCGAAAAGGTTTCTGAGCTACACTGAATATTCTAAATAACATTGTTGCCACTTTAGTAAAACAGTTAAACCGTAGTAATAAAGGTTACTGAATGGGTCTTGTTTTTTGGTGTTAGCGGACTCCATGTCACTAGCTGTGGAGCGCAGACTCAGTAGACAAGAGGCTAGGGAGCGTGCATGAACGTCACAGCCTATATAAACCAATTGATTATCATCATTATTATTATTTCACATTTTAATTACATGAAGAGCGCAATTTCACATGTGAAGAATAAATATATTGGAACATGGAATTTTCAGATTGTGTGTGAGATGAAATGTATGACCAGGAAAGCATAAGATTTTACAAATGTTTCACATGGGATAAAGTCATTTACACGCACATGTAAAACAGTGAATTTCACATGAGATATGTTTGTAAACTGGACTACTTTTAGGCCAACAAAATGAATGACTAAATAAAAGGTATCACAATTTCTCTACCCGAATTTCATTCCTGGCACTGTCGAGAGGGTTATGAAGCTGTATATAGGCATGTTAAGAAATTACAATTTTCAGAAAACATAATTTATTACTATTATTAATTTAACTTACTTACTATAAGATGATCATTTGTCAGGTGCTGGGTATTCAGTGCCCAAAAAAAAAAAAAAAAAAAAAATCAATTAATGCAGTTTTGATTCTCAGACTACACCATAGCCTATAAGCCTAGGCACTAAACTGAAGCCCAAAAGTAGCCCTTGAAGAAGCCTGGCTGGAAAAAAGTTTATCTCTGAGGTCTTAAACTCAAAATACCCGCAAACAGACACCTACACCTTCAAGACCACACATAGACACTCACACATACCATTGTGGAAATATTCACACAAAATTACTGCATGCAGTCATGATGTTGGGTACATACACAAACACACGCACACACAGGCACGTGCTTATGTAAATCCATAAAGCATCCAGAACAAAGCCATGGCATGGGTATAAACAAGGGGGCATACATAAACATTATGTCCATGCATTATGCAGACATGCACACATCCAAACTCCGATAGACAAACACACACATACACCCCATTTACCTCATTCATAGAGGTAAGACCACGCATCATTTCACCCCCTCACTCTCTTTCTCTCTCTCTCTCTGGTCCCCAAATCCATGGCATATGACCTTCTGTGGGATAGATAAAGAATGTGCTTATCAGTCATGCAAATGAGGCTGAATTCATTTTCCACAACAGATGGCCCCATAGATAATGATGATGGAGGAGAGAAAATTAAATGTCTCTCGCTCTGTGACCATGGCAACCATGCCTCTGCGGCATAATATCAATAATAAGTGCGCCGCATAATAAGGTTGTCAGTCCTGTGAATCAAAACCTTCCATGATGGGATAGGGCAAGGGGGGGTTGAAGTCTCTCAGAAAGTTTGGTTAAGTCTGTAGGGCACTGTGGGAGGTCTATTGAGGTTGTACTGTTTTACGTGAAAAAAATGAGTTTGTTCACTTTAACAAAGCGACTTTCAATATTTCAACAGGAGTAGATGGTCTTAAACCACTTTCTAATAAGTCAGACTTTATATAGCGTTTATAAGTTTCAACTAATGGCTTTATAGTGTTTATTATGCATTTAGCAAAGCTTTACAAATCAGTTATAAGCCATTAGTAAGAACAACTTCTGGGTTGCAAGGATGTGAAAAATCTCATTGGCTGTTTTATACCCTCCTCCAAAATGACCCATGCTTTGTCTGTTTAGCTCTTTATTTCATTAGGTTGACTATCCCAATGGACTGTTCAAGCACTAACCTTCTGGAAAAGAGCTGTAGATATACTGGACCAGAATATGTCTATTAACTGCTTATCAACAAATAAAACTTCAGACATGATAGACAGTTCAGACCCCTGGGTTGCTGTGGCAGCAGGCTAAGCAAGTCCAGTCCTTCCCAGCAACATCTTCTAGCTCCTCCTGGGGTATCCCAGAGTGTTTTCAAGCCAGATGAGATATATAATCCCTCTAGTGTGTTGTGTATCTATCCCGGGCCTCCTACCAGTTGGATGTGCCTGAAAAACCTCCAAAGAGAGGCACCTAGGTTGCATCCTTATCAGATGCCTGACCACCCCAGGAAATGTCCAACATGAAGGAGCAGCGGTTCCAAAGCTGAAATGTTGTGGTTTTATGGGGAGTTATGGGCTGGACTATGTCTTGGCTGGATGCAGTGATTTTCTGGGGTTGCCAGGCTAACATACTAATCACCTGATGGCTCGCTGGCTGTAGCTTCATATTCAGTCAGTGCTTTCAGTCACCACTGAGGAGATCCACTGATAAAAGTTACTGATTCAGTTTGTGACACTAAGGATTTATTATAGTATAGTATCAGGGTATTATAGGTATAGTTTAATGGATATAATTGGGTATCATCCACATAACAATGAAACGTTATGGAGTGTTTCCTAATAATATTGCCCAAAGGAAGCATATATTATGTAAATAGAAGCACAGAATGTTGCGGAACTCTGAATAACTTTGGCGTGTTTGGAGGATTCATTGTTAACATGTACAAACTGTTGGTCCACTAGATAGGATTTAAACCAGCTTAGTTTGGTCATACAAACATACATACATGACTGGCAACTGTGTTCTCAAGGATCTTAGAGATAAAGGGAAGGTCAGATACAGATTTAAAGCTGAATAGTGGGTGGGGCTCAGTTTGAAAAAGCTGACGTCATATATTTATTACAATTTGGTCTCTAACTGATCAAAATCTTTCATCTCAATTACAAAATCCCCATAATTCCAGCTAGCACTAGCGCAGCTCTCTCATACAGCAGTAGCCCATTCTAAAGCTTTTCCTTTTAGCAGCCCCAGCTCTACAAGTGCCTAGATCACTTGAGTAACACACGGGACAGGGATGTATGGCGAAACAGTGTGTGTTTGGCGCTGCCGCACTAGCGTTACCGGGAAAAGATGTGACTTATACGGTCACGTGAGACCTGGCTCTGTAGCCAGTGGAAACAAACGGGTTCTTAGAAGGGTCGTCAGAAGAACCAACTCCGAACTGGCTCTAGCACTGGCTCTAAACCAGCACCTGGTTCATTTTGGTGGGAAAGGGGTAAGAGTGTGGGGAATGGTGCTGAAGCAGGTGAGGTAGTGTATAAGATCCAGAGCAGGTAAGCAAATGGTGAAGGTAATGGAGATGGCATTGCTGAGTGACATGTGGCTGACAAACTGGTAGGAGAGGCAGGTGAGAAGAGATCCTAGAGCACAGAAACACTGGTTAGCAAACAGCGGGTAACAAAGAGCAAAGACAGACAGAATTCTTGGCATAAGCAACATTTGTCAATAAGTAACTATCACTGTAGTTGTTTCTCAATGTCAAGGATGCTTCCTTGGAAGGAGTGATCCTTCCAAGTCACTTCCTTCAGAGGCTAGGTGAGGCTCCTCTTTAGCATTCGGAGAACAGGGTAAATGAAACAGGCTAGCAAGTGCAGGTCATCGCGTCATTACGTCAGTGAAAAGGTCCGCTTTCTTAACAACTTAACTAGTTAATTATTAAAGAAATGCCAGTGACGGCAACCAAGCTAATTGTTAAATGACAGGTTCGTTGGCCATCAATAACATAATTTATAATATCAATACAGTAGTAATTTGTACTGGCATTTAAACGTTAAAATTTACTTATATTTACTACGGTTCTAACAAATGTTTGGTAACGTAAATATACTTACATTTGAAAGCATATTCCCCGCTCCGATTCCGCCAACGCCTGACATTTTGAAGATAGCAAAGCTGCGCGCATAGGATTCTGGCTGATTTGAGAGTGCGAAAAGCGAGAAGGCTACACATATGCATCCTTTCCTGTATATGGCATATTTTTCGAATGAAGGACTCAGTCCTTGGTTGAAATTCCGAGCATCCTCGACATTGGAACAGTCCTTCGACGGATGTCGATGACGTAGCATCCTCAAAATTCTGGCTTCCGAGGATCCTTCCTTGACGTTGAGAAACGCCTAGTGGCTGAAACAATAATCTGGTGGTGAGTGGACGAGAAGACGGGATAGATATATTGCAGAGGATGAGCTAATTGGAGGCAGGTGTGTTGGCTGAGTGGAGCGATTGGATGAGTAGACTCAGGTGAGTGAGAGAGACACAAGGCAGGGCAATGACTGCTGCTTGCTCTGTCTCTCTAGCTTGTTGAGCCAACAGGAGGGGCCAGTTAGTTGTAACTTATAAATGATCCCTTTGTCATTACTAAGCTTAAGAGCTACACACTCTCAGGAAAATCCTAGAGATAAGGCAGCCAGATCAGCTTTTATCCTTTAGTGCAGATCAGATCCTGTTCTACATTTCTATGCACCATTTTTGAAAGCAGCTACGTTCACTTTGTGCACTACTTTTTAATTGAAAATTATGGTTTGACAATAAAACTCCTTATTGCTTTAAACTTATGGAGTTTATACAGTTGCAGCTTATATACGCTCAGTCTACTGTGCTGCTATTATCACTTTAATGCAGTGGACAAATGTTTGTGTGCCATTAGTCACCACAAGTCCTCCTTCAAGAAGAATAGTTGAATCTGTAAAATTCTGTCGATTTTGGGGCACATAGAAAATGAGACAGTTTGTTGCAGAGAGCACTAAAGCTCCAATCCTTTTTCCACCACAGTTTGCCTAATTACAGAGCTGATTTATTTGCTCCATTATTTAATCTCAAGCCCCAGCCACACTGGTCCTGATGAAAACAGTGATTATCGCCCAAGTATGGGCCAGGGTGGGGAATTGAAATTCATTGGTCAGAATTAGGAAAGGGTGGGATTGTTCAAATGATGCAGGGAGATGTGAAGAGATGAGTAGAAACGAGGTAATATTTTTCCTCCATAAACTGACCTTGGGGAGTGTTTTCAATATTATCTTTTTCTTTATTGACCAGTTTCTCAATAACATACTCATGCTTCCCCTCACTTCAGCAAACACCTGCTCAAAGCAGAAAAACCATGCGGTTACCCTATTGTCTGGACTGCGCTGGATTGTGCCTTTGTTTTCTCTTTATTGCTCAAACACACACTAGTCAGTGACTTTTCCTTCTCCTGTTGCTGCAGGATTGTTATAACTGGATCTCTCTAAGCTGATTCTTTATGTATGTACATCAAAACGTCAATGTCTAACAATATATGAAGTATATATTAAGTAGTAATTCAATGTCTGCCTTAACTCTTTTTTTGTACTGCTGTCACACTGTAGCCTGAACTGCGTGTGATGGAATTGTGACTTTTCCTCAGTAAAAAAAAAAAAGCATCTTGTCCTTTGAAGGATAAAGGAAGTGGAAATCTGCGTCCCATAAAGGGTGAAAAATATTGAGATCTCCTGACTGTAGAGGCCGCTGAAGGAGTTTGTTTGTCAACACAATTGTGATAGTTTGGGTCCGTTCGTATCCCTTTGGATGTGGGCTCGCCTTGTTCATGCCACCCTTTTACTCTGATCTATGTTTTGGCTCCTTTCAGAAGACCTTTAGGAGAACTCCGCAATAATAAGAACATCAAACGGGAGCTGTATTTGCACCCTAGGATGCAGCCGGTTCTGTAATACGGCCACCAGTCATGGCATCTATTCTGCCTAAGGGAGGGGTGGCTCTGGTAATCATACAGAACAAACTTCTAACACTGTAGCTGATGCCATTACACACCCACCTCCAACTTTAGATGCTAAGGGCTTTTTTGTCTGTCTCCAAATTTAAACCCATCTGGTTAGAGAGAAAAAACTGGATGACTGGATGAAAATCTATCCTACCAACAAGTGTTGTCTGTATATCCACAGATCTTATTCCTCTGTGTTATAGAGCTCTATTGTTGACCAAAATGATTAAGAACATATCAGTGAGCCATGCTGTTGCAGTAGGTGACATGTTCCTTCATTTCAATCAGGAGAGACTTAATTGAAAGAGAGAAATATTGTGAATGAGAAACTGCATTTAGTAGCAGAAGCTAGTGCAACAGAGGCTAGCCTGAATATGACATCATGACTTTGGCTCACTATGGCAGGTAAAAGTTGAACCAGGAAATGTTCACACCTTTGTTCTATCCATTTGCCAGCTTTGATCCAAAAGTCATAAAAGCACTAAACACTGCTTGAAAATATATCGTGCAATGAATAATATGTATGTGTGGTATGATGATGTGTTTACGTTCTTATTATAATGTTTCTTCTCTTTTATATATTTTAGAGCTACTTTTTAGAAGATCTTGTACTGTATATGTATAGTTATATTGACATCCCTGTTCTTCGCTTTACCGATTTTTGCACTGGTCGGATTGCATCCAATTCGTTGTACATGTACAATTAAAATAAGGATTGTATTCTATTCTTGTTCAAAGAAGTTTCACTAAGCCACTGGTTTTTCTCACCTTGTTGCAGTGATGTTACTGTGTTTGCGGATCTCAGGAATTACGATGACACGGTAACATAACTGATATAAATTAAACTGTGGAAACAAGACCCAAGTTAGTAAACCTTGGTATCCATTTAACGTCAATTACTACTTCTTTTGGCCTCCGACAAACTGTAAACGACTTCATGAGCTACTTTAATGATAAAATTTTGACTATTAGAGAGAAAATTAATTACGTCCTGCCCTCAGCTGGTGCCAACCGATCTGCAAGCATAGAGGCGTTGGAGGGAGCTGTGAAACCTGATGTGTACTTGGACTGCTTCTCTCCTGTCGACTTTATTCAACTAACGTCGACAATTTCTTCATCTAAGCCATCGACCTGTCTCTTAGACCCAATTCCAACTAGGCTGCTTAAAGATGTTCTACCATTAGTTAGTTCATCTTTTGTAGATATGATCAATTTGTCTTTACTGACAGGTTATGTACCACAGTCTTTTAAAGTAGCTGTTATTAAACCTCACCTTAAAAAGCCCACGCTGGATCCAGGGGTTTTAGCCAACTATAGACCTATATCTAACCTTCCCTTTATCTCTAAGATCCTTGAAAAAACTGTTGCTAATCAGTTATGTGACTTTCTAAATAACAATAGTATATTTGAGGATTTCCAGTCAGGTTTCAGAGTGCATCATAGCACAGAAACAGCACTGGTGAAAATTACAAATGACCTCTTAATTGCATCAGACAATGGACTTGTCTCTGTACTTGTCTTGCTAGATCTTAGTGCTGCATTCGATACCATTGACCATCAAATTCTATTACAGAGACTGGAACATTTAATTGGAATTAAAGCAACCGCGTTAAGCTGGTTTAAATCCTATCTATCAGACCGATCTCAGTTTGTTTATGTTAACGATGAATCATCGAAGCACACCAAAGTTAGTCACGGAGTTCCGCAAGGTTCTGTGCTTGGACCACTTCTATTTACTTTATATATGCTTCCTTTGGGCAATATTATTAGACAGCACTCCATAAAGTTTCATTGTTACGCAGATGATACCCAGTTATATTTATCGATTAAGCCGGATGAAACTGATCAGTTAGTTAAACTTCAATCATGCCTTAAGGACATAAAAACCTGGATGACCAGAAATTTTCTGATGCTAAACTCGGACAAAACTGAAGTTATTGTACTTGGCCCCGAACGCCTCCGAGACTCGCTGTCGGCAGATCTAATTGCTCTAGAGGGCACTGCCCTGGCCTCCAGCACCTCTGTGAGGAACCTAGGAGTTATCTTTGATCAGGATCTATCCTTCGACTCCCACATGAAGCAAACCTCACGGACAGCCTTTTTTCACCTACGTAACATTGCCAAAATCAGGCACTTCCTGTCTCGAAGTGATGCAGAAAAATTAATCCATGCATTTGTTACTTCAAGGCTGGATTACTGCAATTCCATATTATCAGGCAGCCCGAAAAAGTCCCTTAAGATTCTCCAGTTGATTCAGAACGCTGCAGCACGTGTACTGACAGGAACTAGGAAAAGAGATCATATTTCTCCAATATTATCTTCTCTGCACTGGCTCCCTGTGAAATCCAGAATAGAATTTAAAATCCTTCTCCTCACCTATAAAGCTCTTAATGGTCAGGCACCGTCGTATCTTACAGAGCTCATAGTACCTTATCACCCCACTAGAACACTGCGCTCTCAGAATGCAGGGTTTCTTGTGGTTCCTAGAGTCTCCAAAAGTAGAATGGGAGCCAGAGCCTTTAGCTATCAAGCTCCTCTCCTGTGGAATCAGATCCCAGTTCGGGTTCGGGAGGCAGACACCATCTCCACATTTAAGAGTAGGCTAAAGACTTTTCTCTTTGATAAAGCTTATAGTTAGGGCTGGCTCAGGAGAGTCCTGAACCATCCCTTAGTTATGCTGCTATAGGCCTAGACTGTCGGGGGACTTCCCATGATGCACCTCTCTCTCTTCACCTCTGTCCTCCTCTCCATCCGTATGCATTCGCATCCCATAAATGCATGTCACTAACTTGACTTCTTCCCTCTCCCGGAGTTTTGTGCTTTGTCGTCCGTCTATTCTTTCTTAGTGTCACTTTCAGCAGGTATTTCAGTGTCCGGAGATGTATCTGGATCGGTGACTATGGCGACCTGCTGGGGCAGTGCTGCTGTGTCTATGGTGCAGGGGACGAGTGGCTCGGGTCCTGCTCGTTGGGCTCCACCTGGAGCTGCTCGGTTTGCCGTCTGGACCCATCATCTTCCCTTATGTTTTACCACCTAAACATTTCTAACATAATAATATATATATATATATACAACAATTTTGCCATCATGGCTATATATGTTATAGTTTTGATGCTATAAATCTATTCTGTACTTACGACATCTATTGCATGTCTGTCCGTCCTGGGAGAGGGATCCCTCCTCTGTTGCTCTTCCTGAGGTTTCTATCGTTTTTTTTCCCCTATTAAAAGGGGTTTTTTTTGGGTAGTTTTTCCTTAATCGAATCGAGGGTCTAAGGACAGAGGGTGTCGTATGTTACAGATTGTGAAGCCCTTTGAGGCAAATGTGATTTGTGATACTGGGCTATATAAATAAAATTGAATTGAATTGAATTAAACACAACACTGATATATATAATCCTAACTCCCAAGAAAAATATCTGCTAAATGCTCCACTATGTTCACCAGCAAGTCGCTAACTGCTCTGCTGCGGCCGGAAACAACGGTACGAGTGCAGTGAGACCTAAAAAAAACAACAACAAAAAAACCCAATAAAGTTGCAGGCCAGAAAACCAAAACAGCGAGTTTTAAGACGTTGAAATGTTTCATAGAGCTGAGGGAAACTGCAGTCAGGTGATCATTTTCTGTGTGTTCATCACTATGAGCGACCCCTTTCGCATCAAATGTAGTCATGTGATCCACTGTTAATATAAGCACATTGATTACGACCACTTTATTCATCTGTACTATCAGTAGTATCAAATCCTATTTTCTGATGGAATTTTGATCAAATTTAGGTATAAGTTTTCATCCCTTTGATGATTGTTTTCTGAGCCAAATGGCCAGTTTTTGTGAGAACCTGCTATTTGCCCGATTTGGGTCTATGTTTATTGCCTCCCTCTCTCCTGTAGCCTCATCATGCACTCTCGCCCCCACTTCTCCTCTGTGTCTGCCAGCCAGACGCTCTCAATATAGCTCTGCTCATAAACACAGAGACAGAGAGAGAGAGAAAGAGGCAATGAGAGAGTGAGAGAAAGGCTCCTGTGACAGTAATAAAAATGAGTGAGGGGCAGGGGAGAGATGGAGATTGGGGTGAACGAGTGGGAGGAGAGAAGGAGGGAGGAGAGGACACACTCATGTAGAGCAGCCTGTGTATATGTGTGTGAGAGAGAGAGCAATACAGATAGCGAGATGAATCAAGCAAAGCAGAGAGATAAGGCAATGAGCAAGACAGTGGGAGAAAGAAAAGAAAGATGAGAGAGGACAAAAAAAAATAATGCAAGAAATGACGCAAGACAGCAGGAGTGAGGTGGCTGAGAAAATGATAGAATGAAGACAAAAAAAAGAGACTGGTGTGAAGTGGAAGCGAGGAGGGGGAGGTTTGGATTGAGGGAGGTTGAGAGAGAGAAAGGAGAGGCGATATCGGGGCTTCTTAGCGAGGTTGCTTTGAAGGCCAGGCTGTCCTACTTTAACCACTCATGTAAATAATGAATCTTGTGGCTGGAGGGACCACACACACACACACACACACACACACACACACACTCGCACATTTAGCCTTGTACGCACCTCTTAGACATTACCAGATTTGTTTGACAGTCTTCGCCACAGTACAATAATGAAAATAAAGTCTGTGCTACAAAAACACACACAAATACAAAATGCACAGTTTACAAAACCAGACTGTGATTAATGTAAGATTCATTTTGAAGCTCCCCCGATCAATAGTTTAAATATTAACAATGGCTCCAATGACAATGTGGTTCTCGGTTGCTCGCAGTAATGACACCACAGAGAATTATCGCTCTGTAGCTCCACGGGGCTTTTTAGTCTTCTTTAGCTCATTTGTTTCGCAGCCCACACATTTGTGCCACTGTATGCTACATGCCCAGAACCAGACAAGCCTGTGGAAGTGGAGCATTTACCAACTTTAAGACCTGGATACTTTTGGTATCTAAGGGGAAAATTTGACGATTTTATGCCATTCTGCTGATTGACAGTTGGTGGCAGTAACGCACCAAGAAAGGCAAACTCCACAGGGATAATGGAAGGTTTTTAGCGCATAGTAAAACTTGCACTAATTGGATTTTTAACCCACTAATTTTGGACCCAGAGCAACACTTGCATTCATTTGGAGTTGGGTCTCTGGCCAAATGACTGATGTATGTCCAATATTCAGTCTCCTTTTAGCTCCGTTTTGGTCTCCACCTGGTCCTGAGGGAACTATAGGGGCTTTTTAGCTGCTAAATGCTCTATGTTGCTGCTAATGCTATGTAGCGAGCCGCTAACTTTGTCCGTCTCCCATTTGGTTCTGGGCAGGTAGCGTACAGAGGGTTTCTCAAAACATGGGTAATGAGAGCGGTGCGAGTGAACCAACAGTAAAGTAGTGGTTCTCATGTTTAGGTAACTAAACTAAACCTTTGACAATAAAACTGATCTGTCCTAAAAAAATATTTAAAAAAACTGCAATGGTGACTATGACCATGGTGTCAGTACTTTTCAAGCCCACAGAAGCGTCTGGTCTCTGTATGTGTCTCTATTTAGCCAGTCTACCCCAAGTTCCCATTAACCTTGAGCACATAGGCATGTAAGACAGGAAGGTGTGAATGGCTGAGAGAGTGAGAGAAAGATGGAGAGCGGGAGTGAGGGAACATAACATTGTAATTACCGACTACATGCTGGCTCGCAATCATAGTCTCTCTCCTCCTCACTTGTGTTTCCTCCCTTGCTCCTCCCTCCATCTTCATCTCCTGCAGACCTCACGACATCTCTTCCTCTCTGTCTCTGCTGCTCTCGCAGGGGGTCTGAGCAAGCCTGTGCAGGTGGGGGGCAGCTTTTGGCATGGGGGCCTGCTGGGCAGCTATTGTGGTAGCTAGACGTACACCGCTATCAGGCATCTACTTACTCTTTTGCACAGAAAATTGCAGAGAGTGAGGGCGGCAGAGCTGGGGATAATTATAGCCATCACTGTCCCTGTCTATGTAGACGATGCCTCAGTCCTATGCAGACTTTAACAACCTGTAGGTATATATAGTGCTTCCTCTGCTAATATTAACCTGACCAGTATTAAGGCATTGTTATGTCTGTGTTGGAGGAAAGGCATAATACAAGAGTTTCCTGGAAGGGCTGCAACGGACATACTGTATACCTTTAGTTTGACCCCTGTATGTGTACACGTGGTAGGCTTTCCATAAAATTTGTATGACATCGTTTGTTAACCTATAATTTTCTTCATTTACAGTTGGACTTGAAACTCTTGTTATCTGAAAGTGTCACATTAAATAAGTGGAACAGCAATCACCACATGGATTGGTAGACTAGTTTTATGATATTGTAAATTATCATAAAACTTTTTATTATATTTTTAAGACCATTGATGATTTATTGAAAGGCAGGTTAAAAAAAAAGATCAACTGATGTAGAATGTCAAATGCTAATGTCTAAGGTTTTATTTGTGGACAGCACAGTTTTGCAAACGTGTACTTATTTGATTGAGAAACACATGAAGAAACTGTAATTGTTCAATACTATTGGTATAATCTAAATCTTTTTTTAAATACTAAAAAAACAACTTAAGGCTGCTTATTGAAACCCAAAACGTCATGGAGGAAGTTAGAACATACCATACAGCAGGCTTTCCTTTTCAATCAAACTGAACTAAACTGATTTGTGTGTGCTAATAGCCCTTGTCTAAATTTATCGGACACTATGGTTTATACATAGGTATTTGTATTTATATCTTTCATGTAATTTACCTCCTACAGGAGCTGCAGTGTTGATCTTGCTCATAATAGTTAATTGATTATGGAGGCTATATAAAACAGACAGCTACAGGTAGGGCATATATTGACAATCAAAAGAACATGTTAAGACAAGTAGATTAATTTTGAAAACCTGGTTGTGCACATGAATAAAGCACGGGCAATTACCCGAGACTAAAATTACCTGATGGATCTGAGTGGTAGAGAAAAAGAGAGTTCAACAACTGCTAACTATCATCATGTGATTTTCTCCTGTTCCATGACACACGTTACACAACGTTTATTATGCTACATTATAAATCTTTGAGATAAATGCATTGTATTTCCATGTTGTTACATTTCCCTCCTACTGAAGAGGCTATAGAAACAGTGCAATTAACATTTAAAATGAGAAAGTGAATGAAAATGAGAAAATCTACAGGATAAAGCCTTGGGAATCTGCATGAAGCAAAGAGGATCACATCATTTAGGAGATCCCTGGAACCAAAAATCAATCAAAAAGAGAACATTTATTTTGGGCTTTGCACTGGTTTCCCTGTCCTTTAAAAAAAAAAGGAATATATCCTATCTAGTAGGTCAGTCTCTGGCCCTGCAGCTGGGAAGGCAGAAACTGGTGGCCCTCGAGTGCAGGGTGTCAGCTTTTAGATTCCGCGCACCTCAAAGAATGCCATGCTGTGCAAACATCTGCTTAAGGGATCTAGTACTGGCTATTCTGAGGAGGGCTGGTGGGTTGAAGTAGAGCTATCAGTTGAGCTTTTCAAATGATCCTGGTCATCTCAACCTCAGCACTGAAAGCCTGGTGGTCTAGAAAAGTCAGGGGTACAGAGTTGTGGAGTACAGTGTTCGATTCAATTGGAGTCCGTCACCTCAGGCACCCTAAATCGTCACATCATAAACGCAGGCATTATAAACGCAAGGCCACAAGAGGTATGCAGGGCAGGGGTGAGCAAGACTGACTGAGGTTAGAGCCTGGATCCGCTGCCTGGCCTTAAACTGGAGGTATTCAGCTTTTAATGAGTGGAGGAGTCTCCTGCTCCCCCCTTACTGAGAGTGTGAGCTGAGACAGAAGGTTGGCAGGAGGAGGGTGGGACGCTGCTGAGTTTTCTACTGCAGAGTTTGGAGAAAGTGAAGGGCAAGTTTTCCTCTCTGCAGCTGCAGTGGAGGTTAGAAACATAAGGTCTCTGTGTGAAGTCGGACAGAATCAGCAGCAGGGACTTCTTAGAGGACAGATCAGGGGCTCGACAGCGCAGCATGCTGCATGGGTCCCCTTGCAACAAACTCAATTGCACCTGAGACTGTTAATGACTTCATTCAGTATAACCATGTGTGCTGACTGTTCTTGCTTTGGCCTGTACGCTCTGTAAAAAAATTGGGGTCAATTTAGTCAATTGGAAAGTGTGTGTGTCATCAGGATAAAACTCCAGGTACTCCAAGACTATGAGCTTGTTAACTCAGGATTAAAAGGACTATACCAGTGGTTTTTCATGTTTTAGCCCACATAAAACAACACAC
The DNA here is from genome assembly GCA_011952105.1 of Coreoperca whiteheadi. Lineage (NCBI taxonomy): Eukaryota > Metazoa > Chordata > Actinopteri > Centrarchiformes > Sinipercidae > Coreoperca > Coreoperca whiteheadi. Next base: position 24,267,750 of record CM022480.1, read on the forward strand.
ACGTCAAATTTACTGTACTGTTGACCATCCAAAACATAGCCGTTCCAAAGCATGTTTTTAGACTGATGTCCACCCATTGAGGTAGCCTTTTATTTAACTATGGTGTGGAAATCAGATTTAGATTTTTTTTGTCCTTTTATTTTTTTGTCCAAAACTGTTATTGACATGTGGTAATGCAGTTATGAGCAACTATATTGAGAACTGTTCATGGACACTCTGATGTCTGAGATTTCACAGCTGGCTGTCAAGTATCAGCTGTTTATGGTAAATGGACTGTACTGGTTTAGCCTTTTCTTCTGGTCCTCCGACTACTCAAAGCGCTTTTTACGCTTTAACATATCACATTCACCCCATAAACACACATTCATACACTGATGGCAGGCACTAACTGCCAGTCAGTACAAAATCAAGTAATCACTCACACACACACTGAAGGCGCAGCTTCGGGAGCAATTTTGTGGTTCAGTATCTTGCTCAAGGATACTTCGACACATGGCTGGGGGAAGCCGGGATCAAACCGCCGACCTGCTCTGGTTTAATTGACTGATTTTCTGATAACATAGACCAGTACTTAGTTGTGTTTTCAGAATGATCCCTGCGAGCAACTCTGATAACATCTATGTTGGACAGTAGTGTATTACTGAATTAAACATTACATTTATAACGTATCATGCGTTTTTTTCAGTAATGAATAGTGGTATGGATTATAATTTGAAATTCACTCGCTACATTCCTGGGGTTTTTTTTTCTTATTTTCTGTCATACTGGGAGTACCATGGGGGGGTTTATATCACTTTAGTGTTGGGATTCAGGGATTCTTTAGGGTTTTCATGCTGACGAATCCGGGTCCGAAGCTATCAGCGGTTCGATGGCGGGGCTGTTCCTCGGGTGGGCAGGCAAGGGGAAACAGCAGTCGACTTCGGGGGAAGAGAGGGGCTCTGCGGCCATCTGGCTCTTCTGTGAAGACAACGGGGAAATTCATATTCTGCAGGTAAGATCGTTCTGGAGTAACGATCTGTGATCCGAAAAGTGTTTCAACAAACAGACAGCGTGTTAGCTCGACCAGCGAGTTGAGACTTGTTCTTCCTAGGGTAAGTAAAGTTCACGTGACAAGAAAGACGTAAGGCGTCTCCTGAAGAGACCGAAGCCATAGTGGTACAAATAAGGAGGGGAGTGTGGCGCAGGGCTTTATAACCCTGGTATAGTCATAGTCGTGCGCTGAGATTTCATGCACCATCTTGCCCGGCTCGTCCAATAAGAGTCTGTTGTTTGGGTTCAACTGGGATCTTGTGTTGCTTCAAGCAAGATTTCATCTGAATTTCACACCTCAGTGTTAAATGCTAACAGCTAACTGTGACTCTTTGTCTCTCAGTCAGGCCTGGGTTTGAGGCTTGCTCCTTGCAAATAGGCTGCAGTCCTTTATTTCCCCCACATGGGATGCTAGGCTAAGCAAGGCGAGGCCCAACATTAGTGTCTGTCTCCAGTTCTTAGCTGGCTGGCTAATGGAAAGCCTCCATTCTGACGTCACCTGGCTTTGTTTACCAGTTGAAGGGTGGGTGAACCCTGCAGCTTCACTCTGAGGGGCAGACTTTATAGGGCTGCTATTGATGGTCAGTAAAAACCTCCAGCCCATAGGCTGGCTGCTTGTTAAACCACAATGTCTCCTTTACTAGGTCTACACTAATGAAATACAGAAGTTCAGTCAGAAAGGAATTGGAGCAAGAAATTGACCATATATAACAAATGGTAATACAGTTAGATTTGGTAGAAAAGGTCTGCTCTTTAAGGGACACATGAACATTAAATCTTATTTAAATACCAAAAACACACAAGCAGGAGGTTGTGGTGGTGCAGGGAGCTGTGGCCGCAAAAGGTGTTGGCATGAGCATAATAATTAATAATGAAAACTATCAGGATTTAATGGTTGTGCTATACACCTGCATAAATATGATAATCAGCTGATAGCCAAACAGGTAAAGAATACTACTAATACACTTCATTATCATTACCCTCTGTCTTTGCACTTACTGCAGCATCACTCCTAATGCGCTGCCTGTATTATATCGCTGTGCATTAATGTAAACAGGGTTATTAAGAATCAATACTTCCGATCCCACCCCATCAATCAGATTGAACTGTGCGGACAAAGGGGGTTCAATTTGTGACCAAAACTGCATATGCCATGGCCTTTGCTTCATAGAAATGAATTTTGAAGGATGGATGAATCAGCTGATGTCAATCACCTAATGCAAGCTTAACTTCAGTGCCCTGCCTGAATGAACGCTATGCTCCATATGTGACACTTGGCTGTGGAGTCTTAGGTGTTTAAAGGCAAGCAATGTGACTTGTTACTTCTGCTGTTGTGTAAATAGAAAAAATAATGTAATTATAAAAAATGTGAATTAAGAACGTGAGAAGCTCTGCTCTGTAGACGGGACTGAGGTTGAAAGGAGGGTCTTTATATTTGTATGTAGCATTTCCAGACTATTACGCTGCTGTGTAATCGTGTGTGTGTTAATATGCTACTGCGGTAATGTCGGCAGAGTCTGCCTGCTGGGGTTTCTCTGGTGGAGCCCCTGATCTGGTATCGCTGGATGGGCCTGCTGCTGTGTGTGTGTGTGTCTCATGACATAAAATTGAGTGTTGACTTGTTTTGGTGCGTTCTTTAAAACAACATGTTCCTCCCTTACTCCCCCCTGCCCACCTTCCTCTCTTCTAACCCGTCCCTTCCGTCTGCCATTGTATCTTGCAATCTTTCCCTTCCATCATGCTTCATCTGTTCTTTCCTTCCTTCATACCTTCCTCACCTGTTCCCTGCCACCCCCTCCTTTCTTTCTTTCCTTCCATTGATCCCTCTATTCTTCCCTCCCCAAGTCCTCCTTTCGGTTTCCTTTCCTTATCTGTAGGATTCCCACAGAGTTGTTCCTATAGTAGCTTGATTTCAGTGCAGACGTTTATGCACACACACACACACACACAGAGGAGAGCAGTTAATATCAGCAGCACCACCATCCGTCCCTGTCAGTGGAAGGCAAATGAGGCTCATAGAGAGAAGGAGCATGAGCTTCTGTCAGGGAAGAGTGTCTGAGTCACAGCTGTGTGTGTGTGTGTGTGCGAGAACATGTACGAGCGATATATTAATACGCCTGTGTATTTCATGTTGCATGTGCCCACAGCTCTAATGTGCGTCCTTCCCTTCGTTTTGTCCTTGTGTGTATGCACGCATGTGTGCCTGGGTCATAGCTGGGCTTGCAGACAGACAGGGGAGCTGATTGGCCGACTCTCCCCAGACATCTGACGCGGCATTCTGTCAGAGTACGTTCACGCGCAGCAGGTCACCTCATTTCCTCTGACACACACACACAAAAAGGAGAGCATGCCAACACACGTGGCCAAATGGTCAAACACACACACACAGAGTGAAAACATAAATCATTGTCAGAGTTAGCATTATTCAGCAGCCGGTTGCTTCTTAGTAAATAGCACAGTAAAGGAAAGCTTGTTGTTATTTACACTTCACTGCATGTTTACCTTTATTTCCAACAAGACTCAGAAGCTCAACACTGACTTACGACAGATTTTAGGTTGTTGTGTTTTTGGTTACAGTAGAATACCCTCATGAAGAAACTCTACCCTCCCTCAATACACTTCAGATCTGTGCAACTTGCTGCAGTGGAATAACACATGAGTACATCTGTTTCCCAATACACATAAAAGCTACCAACAGTTATGAAACAAAAAGAAAGAGAGGAAACAGCTGTTAGTTTTACAACTGCTAACATGCATGCCCCCTTTGCAAAAGTCCTCATACAACTCTCCCACTGACACAAAGCACAGTGGTTGATTTCATGCACCGAAACACCACAAACACACTTTTCCAAAGCATATAATTCTGCTACAAAGTAAAACACTACTTTTTCTCTTCCAAAAAGGTTAGAGGTTAGCCTATTTGTAACGGGGTCTAAGAGACAGGTTGATGGCTTAGATGAAGAAATTGTCGACGTTAGTTGAATAAGGTTGACCGCAGAGAAGTACACGTGTGCAGCCAAAGTACACATCAGGTTTCGCCGCTGCCTCCAAAGCTTGAAGATAGACCAGCACCAGCTGAGGGCAGGAAGGGATTAATCTTTTCTCTAATAGTTAAAATTTTAGTGTGTTTACAGGTGCTGGGGGGTAGTACTGCAGATGTGAAAAAAGTTTCATAGAGCCTTTTTGTGGCTCCAGTAGGAGCACTCTGAAGTCTGATGAATTGTCTTAAGTTATCAGCGTCTGTTGGGTTTGGACACTACATGTTTGAAAATGAACAAAATCCAGGCGTGTGGAGTTAGACAGAAGCGAGCTTACCAGACCTCAAACACCCAAATCTCCAAATGAACTGTCAGTGTTCAAGGTGCATTGTGGGTAATATAGGCACCAGGTTTTGACAAGGAAGAAGACCGTGTGGAATGAAAAGACAATATCTTTGGTTCTGCTGCATCAATTTTGACCCTTTAACTGTCCATCGGGAGTCCCAACAGTGTTATAGGAATGCAAAGATAAATCAGAAGCTCTTTTTTAAAGCCCCTTTTGACCAAACAGTCCTTGGAACTCTGGAGTCCCGAGGAGTAAATCTCAGAATGAAATCTTTAACCAAAGTCCCTTTCTGGTTTGTGGTTTAAGTCTGACTACAAAGTCTGTCTTATCGCTGTGCTGTCAGTCCATATGGCTTGACAAAAAGAAGTAAGTGAGCCATGGTCCTAAACTAAACTCAAGTTTAGGGGAGGAACCGGATTACTGACCTGCTGCATGTCCATTGTGCAATTTCCTAAGTAGCATGATTGATGTCCATGAAAACCATACCGTGTAACTAGGGACTTTGGGGCGGGGGGCAGGAACTACAGCCCAAGAACAAAATTTAGATTCTAGTTCCTCTGGCCAAAATGCCAGTAAGGTTCCCAAATTCCTGAAAAGCTTTCTCGTGTCCTGGCAAAGTTCTTGCAGTGATAAGGAGTTTAGCGAAAGTTTGCACTTCCCTGTTGTTAATGTCAAAATTTACCTGACATGGATGCCTGTGTATCAAAAAATGAGATTGAAGTCTTATGGAGTTTTCTGTTTGAACAGACAGAGTTTGGAGATCTGGGGCTTGTCTCTGCAAACATCAGGGTGAATACACAGAAATAATATTGCCATATTTATGAAAGGTTGAAGTAGGGCTGCAAAATACAATATGTGTGGTCGAATATAAGGGCTTGACTGAATGCATTTAAATATTAAATGTGCTTTTGTGGGACGACACTTCCAGCACTATAGTTTTTTTAGTTCTTAGTGAGTTGTGTATGTGTGCATGCATGGGTGGTAGAAGTATTCTCTAGATGTTCATAGTGTTTGTTTAAGTTCATTTTTTGACTTTCATGTTTCAGGAGGGAACCTTAAAATTCAAAGTATTTCGTTCCGTGAGTAGGCAGTTTTGTTGTGTGTGTGTCCACATATGAAACTTAGCATAAGTTAAGTATGGAAGACTACTTCCATTTAATCATTTAGCAGACGCTTTTATCCAAAGCATCTTACACATGAGAACATTCACAAACCAAAGGCGCCGCGTCGGGAGAATTTTGGGGTTCAGTATCTCACTCAAGGATACTTCGATGCATGGCTGGGGGAATCAAACCGCTGACCCTCCGATTGGCAGGCGACTGCTCTGCCACCAAGCCACAGGTACCTCTATTGTCCATGCTCATTTGTATTTATGCATACAGTTTATCCCATACAGTCAATTCTGTCAGTTGCCTCTTGGTGCTCCTTTTCACTCTTGAGCAATCAGGTTTTACCATACTTGTTGTCAACCAATCAACATGCTGCTGTCATACAGTTGTCCCCCCAACCCCCCACCCCCTGTGTTCATCATGAGCCAGCCCTCCAAGTGGGATACAGCTTGTACTCAATGATCCCCTCAGGAAGTCTAGCTCCAGGTCACACTTCAGCCCATGAGATGAAGATCAACTCCAGGCAGAAGTATTTTTGGCCACATTCTCTTTCAGTGTTTTACTCTGCCAGTTAAGTTTTTTTTGTTTTTTTTTACAGTATCATACAGTGATATGGATGTTACATTATCTTCAGTGAGCTTAAGGAGAGGAGGAAGTAAGACTCAATCTCCTGTGAGTTAAAGAGTACCATCGGCCATGTGTAGGTCATTTACACATGTCAGAAGGTTTCTACTGGTCATGTCCAAGTTTGGAACATTATTTTCTCTCCCGTTGGAGTTTACTTTTGCAGTTTGTCAAGAAAACTAGCGATCATATGAAACCGTGTGGTGATCCAGGGGAGGTTTTGGAAATGCTGATGTAGAGTGTGTGTTGGTGTTCATGGTTTGCTAGGCAAGGGTGGAAATAGACAGTGTGAAACTCTGAACCAAGGGCCACATAGAACATTTAGCAGATCAGTCACTCTGTATTTTGACTTTGGATAACAGATTTGACTAGACGTCTTCTCAGGTTGAATTTGTGCACATCTTGCTCACCAAACTCCATGAAGAAAAGAATCCAAGCTTTATGTTCTTCCATCCTAACAGGTTCAACCAAACTAACACATTACAGTCAGGGAGATGTTAACCAAGCAGTCTGTACACACCCAAGCAGTCCTGAGAAGACATCTAATCCACCAAAACTAGTGGTGGAAAGTATTTTATTTACTTACTGTAGTGTTATAATTTTAGGTACTTTGCTTGAGTATTTCCATTTTATACGTCAACTCCACTGCATTAGAGAGGGACATATTGTACATTTTAGTCCACTACATTTATCTTGACAGCTGGAGCTGCTATAGATATTACATATAGAAAAAAAGCTGAGCTTGACATTAAACCAGTGGATCCTAGTCTTTAGCTTCTGACTGCTTACAAAAAAAAAAAAAAACACACCACACACATTGATGTCTAGTTGGGACCCCTTGTCACATTTCACAAGTTTAAGTTGTTAGTTCAGCTAAAGTGAAATTTCTCCTCTAAACGTCTCACATGGTTTATTGTTTTAGGTCCAAAAAAGGTAAATACTATTCAGTATTTCACAAAAAACGTTAGAGGGAATTCCAAGAAAAAAAACAACTCAGAATATATATTTTGCAGCGGAATTTTGTTTTTTTGTTGTCGTTTCCTCTCCTGTTAATCATCTCACAACCCCTCAGATTTATTTGGGGCCCGGCCCCTAGGTTGGGAACCACTGGACTAAACTAACAAACTGTAAATGAAGTAGTTAGAACTAGCAACACCGTGACCAACGGCAACATTAAAATCATGTCAAAATATCACAGAGGATGTTTTTTTCTGCAGAACAAGCACTTCTAATTTTTATAGGTTAAGTACAATTTGATGAGAATACTTCACTAAAGTCTTCCATCACTGGCCAAAACTCTTTCCATGGCTTTGACAATTCTATTAAATTTTATTTATAATATAGTGCCAATTCATAACAGGAGTTTTCTCATTGAACTGGACTAGCTAAACTATCGTACAAGACCTAGTAGCAAGAACTAGTCGTTTTATTCTAGATGTACGAACATTTAGAATGAAACAATTGAGAAGAAAAGTGCCAACTTAGGCTTTTTATTGAATAAAAAGACTTCAGTTCCCAGTTCAGGGGAATTTCCAAGTCATAAATTAATCATGTAAAAAAAAACAAAAAAAACAAAAGTAGGCTGTATTTTTTTTGTAGGACCATGCAGCCTATTCCGCCTACCGTGGGTTCCTTGGCGTGTAGACAGATCGTAGTTGCAGGTGTTGTCTCTCAGGTACACATACGCTCTGGGTTCCTCCACTCCTAATCACCTCGCCGCTGGCTTTCCCGGCTACTGGTGACACACGAGGTCCATTCCTCATGCGGCTGCTGCCAACATGAACTCCAGCAGTCACTCTCTGAGGTGTGTGATTTCCTTCCTCCTCTCCAGCTACAAGATGTAAAGTGGAGAGCATAATTAGTCAACATGCCCCCGCTGTGACAAGCTCTCCCTGACACTGCTCACCTGAGCCACTCCCCCACCTCTCTCTCGAACACTGACAGCTAACCACACCCACCTCCACAGACCATTTGGAGGTTTATAGGGAATTTAACTCAACTTTTTTTTTAACAAATAAATACATTCCTGATGACTCAAATGGGACTTCAAATGGACAGCAATATATTATTACTATAATACTCCAGTGATTTAGTGTTGCACTTCCATATACAGTAGATGGGAGACAGATTTACGATATTATGACCAAAATTGAAGCAGCAGCAAAAATCTTTCATTAGAGGCATCCCGGAGAGGTAAAAACCCACTAGTAAACTGACTTTACAATGTAAAATTGGTTGAGTGCCCCTTTAATAGTCTCAGTTAAAATAGTTTTGTTTAGAGTAAATTCCCATAATAGAATGTAATGATATCAACTAATAAACTCCTATAATATTTCTAGTATACCCCTATGATATTATGTATGCAGTGAGCACAGTGAACTGCACCCCCACAGATCAGTTGTCTTTTTGCATTTCTTTTGACTTGTGTGAATTATTTATTTTCCAGTTAAGCAGTCTAAACAGCAAACAGGAAATTTGTTTTAAAACATCACTTTCTTTCTGGGGGAGGACCGTTTGACTCCCACTGTACAGGATACAATATACAAGATAGATATACTGATAATTTTACAGCACAAGGTTGCATAATGAGATTTTGTTTTGTAGTTACTTTTAGGCTACTCAAAACTGCTACTCAACTGCTAACTACGATGAAAATGCTACTTTTTTTACCCTGACTCTGCCCCTAACTCTCCCACCTACATTCTGCCTCCATCATGTGTAGTGGGGGCTTTCACCTGGGGCATTGAGGAAAGAGTCAGACAGACTAACGTCAAAGCTTCTGACGGCTGCCCCGTTTTTTTTTGTGCCTTCTTCTCTCTGTTCCCATCCGATTCCCAATGGGCTCACACTTCCCTCCTCTCCTGCTACCCAGGGATCAAACAGACCATGTTTGTTGTTAAGCAGCGTTTCTTGTGGCCCTCCATGGAAAAGGAACTAGGGAAGTATGCTGCTGCTTGCTCGGTGTACGCTCGGAACGAGGTCTCCCTCCATCCTCCCTCGGGTCAAGGATTAAGTTATGTTTTCCTAGCTTCCAGTTTTCAGTTATTAGTTCCTGTTTTATTTAGGTATCCTCACCTCCGTCTCTCATTACAGATGTCACCTGCTCTTGTGTGTCTCCCTCCTGTGTGATTGCCCAGATTGATTTCACCTGCCCCTTATTACCTTTCCTCTCTTGTGTATTTAGTCTGTGTGCACCCTTTGTCTATTCCCACTTTATCTTATCTTTTCATAGTAAGTGTACCATCATTTCGCAGCCTGTTGACTTAGACCCAGCCTTTGCCTAGCGTTTTGGATACCTTTGCGTTTGGACTGATTCCTTAAGTACCAACCCTGTTGTCTAGTAAAGACTTTATTGTCCATCTGCTCTGTGTGTACGAGTCTTGCTTTTGAGTCCAGTGTCCGCCAGCGCCAGCCTAATGGACGTTAAGCAGTATGTTGTTCTCTGTGCACCAGATTGTTGATTTCTCCCGATATGAAGTCTCATCTTTGTTTGTAATCTGGCCGATGATGGTGGCGTCGTCCGCAAACTTCACAACAGAGTTGTCTCCATGGCTGCAATCATGGGTGTACAGCGTGTACAGGAGCGGAGTGAGCGCACAGCCCTGGGGGGCTCCAGTGTTGAGCACTAGAGTGGAGGAGGTGTGACCGCCAATGCAAACTGTCTGGGGTCTGTTTCTAAGGAAGTCTAATATCCAATTACAGAGTGTGGTACTCAAGCCCAGAGTGTCAAGTTTTCCAGTCAGTGAGTGGAAGGCAGTGGAGATGGCATCCTCTGTGGATCTGCTAGTTCTGAAATCAAGCTGGTGAGGGTCCAGGCTGGCTGGGATGTTGTTCTTTATGTGCAGGGGAACCAGCGTCTCAATGCACTTCATCAGAATTGGGGTGAGCGCCACAGGGCAGTCGTCATTTAGACTGGCTGTACGTTTTCATGTAATAAATGGAAATGCAAATGGAAAAAATTATCTCCACCCCCTTCTTTTTCTGATCCGAAAAATGATCCGATCCGTAACTCAAAAAACATAATGTGATCTGAACCGTGAGTTTTGTGACCCGTGACACCACTACCTGTGACAGTGATATGATTAAAAACGTCAAGAATATCATCAACTAGCTGATTCGCACATGTTCTAGTACACGGCCAGGGATTTAACAGGGCCCAGCAGCTTTACTCAGCTTTTTTCAGCAGGATTCTTCTTACTTCTGCTGTGGATACTGACAATGGCTGGTATTCTGGAGGCGGAGTAGACTTTACAGCTGACTCTTTGTTTAGGAAATCAAAACGAGCATAAGATGTGCTTAGCTCCTCTGTTAATGTGGCCGCACACATGATGGGGGGGCTCCTGCTTTTGTAGCCTGTGATGTTTTTGACCAAGTGCCTCATATCTTTGGTGTTGAGGTCTGTCTCCAGTCTCAAGGTTCAAGGGTTAATTTATTTATCATTTTACACCCCTGAGTTGTAAAATGCTATTTAGTTGCAGTTCCCTTTTTTGCTACTCACAAAAACAAATATTATATAAAAAAATGAAATACAGTAGTTTGGTAAATAAATAATAAGTCATGGAAATAAGACTATTTTACATGGTGGAGTGCTGAGGAGGAATTTAGTAGTCTCACTACCTGAGAGAAGAAGCTGCTCTGTAGTCTGGTGGTACGACAGCGGATGCTTCTGTATCTCTGTCCACACAACAGCAGGGTGAACAGGCAATGGCTGGGGTGGGTACTGTCCTTTTGTATCCCTTAGGCTCTGCGCAGACACCTCACCTCACCGATATCACTGATGCTTTGTAGGTTGGTACCAGTGATCTTCTGAATGGTTTTAATCACCAACTGCAGAGCCCTCAGCTCCTGGGCTGTGCACATCCCATGCCAGTTTGTGATGTTTCCAGTCAAGATGTTTTCAATTGCTCCACTGTAAATGTTAACAAGAACTTGGCACGGGAATTTTGCCTTCTTAAGTTTCCTTAAGAAATACATCTGTTTGTGAGCTTTCTTGTCCAGGATGGAGATGTGTGAGGACCATGTCAGGTTCTCTGTGATTCTGATTCCCAGGAACCTAAAACTGTTCACCTGCTCCACCTCAGCTCCACTGATGTAGATAGAGGTGTGTGTCTTTGCCTCCTTTTTTCTAAAATCAACCATCAGCTCCTTGGTTTTGCTGATGTTGAGCAGTAGGTCATTCTCCGTGGACAACTCTGCAAGATTGTTAATTTCCTCCGGATATGAAGTCTCATCTATGTTTGTAATCTGGGCGATAAGGATGGTGTCGTCTGCAAACTTCACAACAGAGTTGTCTCCATGTCAGGGATTGCAGTCATGGGTGAACAGTGTGAACAGGAGGGGACTGAGCACACAGCCCTGGGGGGCTCCAGTGTTGAGCACTAGAGTGGAGGAGGTGTGACCGCCAATTCAAACTGTCTGGGGTCTGTTTGCGAGGAAGTCCAATATCTAATTACAGAGTGTCGTACTCAAGCCCAAAGTTTTCCAATCAGTTTCACGTGTTGAATGCTGAGCTGAAATCAACATCTCCTGATGTCTCAGCTTTGCCTCGTTGATACCAGCCTTTAGTCTTGCTCTGGCGGTGTTGTATGCTTCCTTGTCTCCTGACCGAAAAGCAGTTTATTTTGGTTCTGAGTAGATCCCTCACCTTTCCATTCACCCAGGCTTTCTGGATGGGGAATGAATAATAAGTGGTCCACCCCCACAAATCCTGACTCACTATTCCAACCATGATAGGAATTCACAACAATACCCTCAGCAATGTTAAAGCACTGTATTTGACTGTGTAGGTGTATATTTTTGATTGACAGCGAGTGTGAGGAAGTTCATAATTCAAACATGTAGAACAGAAATAGGTTGCATGTGAATATGGAAAAAGAAATAAGCATCTATACACACACACACACACACACACACACACACACAATCAAGAGCCAGTATCTTGGCAACAGTAGTGATCAGGTAGGCTAGTATCTGGCAGGGGTGCCAGCCAGACGGCTGCAGGGACAGACGAGTCAGTCCAACACGTGCAGGTGGACACACACACACACACACACACACACACACACACACACACACTCTTGGCACCTACTCTGTACTGGGGTGAGAGTTTGCTAACCAGGAAAATGTGTGCATGTGCATAATATGTAGAGTAAATATTTTTGAATATGAAAAGGGAGGGTCAGGCTGCAGACGGTTGTATTAGAATAAAGATATGAGGCCCTATTTAAAAAAATTAAAATTAAAATCTAGAAAAATAAGCCCACATGCTGTGTTTGAAATTGCTCTCTAGTTCATATATATTCACTATTCCCTTCAAGAAGTAAGTAAGAAACAATAAGGTACACAGGCAACACTAGCAATGCGTTCGTCTGTTTCTCATCATTGTCCCCCATGTTGTCCTGAAGTCCTCTAAAAGTTAGGACTATGCACAAAACCTTTTACGGTTTACAGAAAAGATCATAGCTTAGCTTCAAATTACTACTTCGTTAAGGTTAGAGGTCCTTCCTTGCCATGGTTACAATAATAACCACATGCTTAAGGTAAAGGACTGATTATACTCATGCTTTAAAAAATATAATGTTGACTGTTGGTTGGAAACAGGCGACATTCAGCAGTCCACCCTGACCTCCTCACCATAAAGACTTTGTCGCAAATACAATGTCATAGCACTAAAACACTTTAGTGGACAATAGCACTAAACAGAAAGTGCAGCCGAGGCTGATGTCATTAGTTTTGTATTTTTGTATTTTTGGTCATAAAGTATTCAATACATTGAAATGTTTCCCTAATGAATTCAGCAGATCACCAAAGTTATTACAGTTCATCCTGAGGACAACAAGAATGTCTGCATGCTATGGACAAATTTGTTTTCGCTATGTTAGGGGAATTTGGTAAGGCGCTCCTGTATATAATTAATATATGTCACACTAACAAACACTTAAATGGAAACCTATGATCTTATTCAGCAAATGAATTATCTAAAAAATGAATTAATATAAAAAGGTAAATACAAAAAAGAAGATAAATACAAATGTTAGAATAAAACTGGACATTCACATTCATTTTTTTTCTTTAATGGTCACCTAATTTGTTCTAATCATTTGCTAAATCTGCCCAGTCACCCAACCATCTGTCATCTCTTCCTGACATTCAATTGCATTCAAAAACATTCTGTGAGGTCAGGATTTTGACTTGGTCTGTTCTGCACTTTTCACACACCTGCACAGGTACTGGAACCGTCTCGAAGAACACTCTGAAGTAACATCTCATACCATTTTATTTCCTGTCTAACTCTTTCAAACCTCATCCTATCAAGCGCAAAGACTCCACCAGTCCGGTGAGAGGCTTTAAGATTTGGACAATATGGCTGTGATGCAGGTTTTGGAGAATTTCACATCCCATCTAAGAAAAGATACACCATAACTACTCAATAAAATTTAGGCAACAGATTACAAGCAATACAATTTATTAAATATAACTATGTTTAGGACTGATTAAATATAAACCCTTTATGGTTATCTATTTAATAGAAGTAGATTCAAATAGAAAACAAAAAAATATTAATTCAACCTTTAATTAAACCTAAACTATTGAGTTGATCTAAAAAACAGAAACTTTAAATTAATTTAAAAAGTACTAATGAAAATGTATTACATTTTACATAGTGATATATAATTGAGTAACAATCATCTTCATTAATCAGTGAATTTATTTACATTTATTAAATGCAGTCAATTAAATCTAAATATTCTTCTTTCTGAGGACTAAAGAAGTGTTAATGAATAACTCTTCACCTAATTTTAAAAGTTGCTAATGTGATCTTAAAATTCATGTACAACTAAAACAACAAAAACAAAAACACATATTTGTGTTGCATGTTAAAATAAGACCTAAAATGGACAAAGTACACTTTTGAGAAATGGACCAGAATTCTGCAAAAAAGCCTACATCTAAAGACTGTAGACACCTACACAACACTTGAAACACTATCATAAAATAGCCTTCATTCGAAAACCTTTTAACAGCCCATGATAGAAGTTTCACTCACATTCATGTGATAGTCAAATTCAGCATTAATTTACAAACTTAGAACCTTCAAATGTGCAATTCTCAAGCTCTGCAGAAGCTGAACATTGTGTAGCACTGGCAATGTAGGCCTACTTAAGAGTGTGCACTGCAACCACAGTCTCCTTCCAAGTCAGAAGTTTGCTCTTGAGGGACTGGACATTGTTTAACAGCTTTGAAGCATCCAGTTCCAAGAAGAGGTTTTGGAATACCTCAAAGGTATGCGTCCGCTGCCTGGGATAATCAAGATTCAGTGCCTAGGTCAAGCCATGGAGGACAGAGCAAGCCCTGGCAATGCCTTCAAGTCCTGTGATGACTTTCGTTCCCATTCGTGGTCACTTGTAGACGCTCCGGCTCCGTTTCACAGTAATTGCCACTATGAGCTGTTCAAGTTCCTCCAACTTCTCAGCGTCCTGTAACATGAAATTGTAATCAGTGTCATTAAAATTACAATAAAATATTGCAGGCATATCACATCACTGGGCAATACATTTTTAATAAAGGACCCCTGTGTCCGCCATGTCAATGTATGTGTGGATTGCAAATTAAAGCAAAAATTTCAAGTTCAAGTTTACTTAGAGCCTTTATTCACTGTTTCAGCTCACAGGGCTGTATAAGCTCACAGTTCATTGAGAACAAAACAACACCCCCTGACCTCAACCCTCATAAAAACCAAAAGGTGTTGTCAGAAAGGTGTTCGACCACCACGTGCGGCCAGAACTGCTTCAGTGCGCCTTGGCATAGATTCTCCAAGTCTCTGAACTCTACGGGAGGGATGGGGCACCATATCCCTCAGCGTTTTGATGATGTGGTAGAGAACGCTGTCTAATACCTCAGTCCAAAATCTCCCATGGGTGGGAATTAATGCTTCCCTTCTATAATATCCCTCTCTATGTACAGTATGTATGTCTGGTGCAAGAATGGTGTTCATTCCTTCTGTAGAATTCGGAGTTTTGGAGAATCTATGACAAGGAGGCGTGAAGCTCTTCTGGTTGGGCAGCACAATAATATTGTCCCACAAAAAGCTGCGATAAATGATATTATTGTCATTTTAATAACCATTTTGTGCCACTGATATAATGATAATATAATAGCATAATAATCCAAGGATGCCCTTTCAAAGACCGATGAACTTTTAAGCTGCCTGAGCTGGAACTCAGGCGATACTCAGACATAGAGAGCAGACGACAAAAGGACAGAAGCAGCACGACCAGAAAAGACAGTAAAACGTGTCTCAGACTCAAAATAACTCTCAGGTGTTGTTCCCAAGTCTTATAATGTAGGGAAAACAAATTCAAGCAGCACACCAACACTGTAGGGCAAGTGTCTTATTGCTTCCATCCATGTAAAAATTACATTTTTAAATACGATGTATTTATTCATGTTATGTGGAAATCTTACGGAACAAAGCTACTTTTCATTTTGATAAGTATTGTCCCCGAAGCAGTTCCATTATGATCTTCAGTTTTTCGCCAAGTGCTCCGACTTGACACGAAATATTGTCTGTAGCTTGGGAGTGTGAAGGTTCAATGCAGACATAAATTAAGGCTCCAGATGCACAGCAGTTATTCTCTGAAATTCTGCACTGATCTGAAACACAAAGGCAAGAAAAGAGACGAGGGGTATCACATCAGCTGTGCGACAATTCATTCGAAAGAGGTTTAAAAGGCTAATTTAATCATTCAAGAAAGATGCATCATCTTGCATAGCCCACACCTGACGTTTTTCAGGGACATACTTGAAACAAAGTTTGAATTGTGGTAAATGAAATTTCTTCAGGAGAGCCATGCTTTGAGGATCTATTTCAGAGCACGTAGTGGGCACACTTGGTCATCCAAAAGTGAAATGTTTGCACTACATGTATGTGTGTACAGAATATTTATACATACCTATAAAGTTGGGGTTTTTTTGCCAAAGCAATGCTTCCTCGTCTCCGGCACAAAACGAGAAAAAGAGAAAATCCTACCATAAACAAGTATACAGGTCCAAGAACATAATTCAAGGCTACCATGTGGGCTAAAGAGAAAACCTGATATCTGTATAACATCATGAGTGACGTCTCCAAATGACCCCACGCTAGCCCTGCACAGCCACAGTCCTCGGCACACTTAATTACCAGATTTATGCATGAAAGGCAATAACATGGCAACTCTAAAACATAGCAATGTTAGGACACTGACATTGCATGTTTTTTATAGTAACTACACTTCCCATTTCCAACAAAGAGGAAGCAAAGCTAACGGAAGTTCAGCTCGTAAAGAAAGACGCTCGCTATACCTCCGGTGATAACATGAAACCCAAACAAAAGTTATTTACACAATTTCATATGAGCATACTGACGACATAACATATATCCATTTAAAATTCTTCCATAATGGAGGTTACAATGTCCTGTTCATAATAGAGCAACAACTTCACACGAAGTTACCATGGAACTTAGCTCTACAATTGTCTGGACAACACAGACTACTCTGCAAATATCTAGAATTAGCTCAATATAATAAATCAGGAGAGAGGGAGAGAGATAAATACATTAAGTTAAGCAGCATGTGCAGCGAGTCGAAGCAACTTGAAAAACCACTGAGCCATCTAGCTAAAACAATACATTTACAGCAAACCATAACATGGTACAATTTAAGCAACAGTTTCCAGGTGAAAACAAACAAAGTTTCCTTGTCTTAGTCAACCAGCTATTTGTGAGATGAGCAACGTGGAGGAAGGAGAGCACTCGCCATTTGCGCTTCAAATGTCTTGTGTGGCTAGATGATAGCCTAATATTCTCTCTGTTTTGAATTACATTAACAGTTTAATTTCACTAGAATAAGTGGATTTTTTTTTTATATATTTACTCAAATAATTACCAGAAAATCAAGAGCAAAATCAAAATCAAAATATTGAATAGAGTTTTACCTAATACATTAATTAAAATCTGCATGAGCACGGAATCTTTGGAAAGGTTTGAATGACGAAGGAAAGAATTTAGACACATAAATTCTTTTACCGTTGAAATTTGGGGAAATGTTCATTTCTTAACATTTGCACGTATGTATGTGGGATTTGTGAATGGGACCTGTGTCTGTTATTTGTGTGTAAGTGTTTACGAGCCCACTGCTGCAGAAAAACAGGTGTAAGCACGCGTATACTCGTCATTTACAGCACTTAACCAAATTTTTTTCCATCTGCTTTCAGAAAGAGCCAAGCAGGGTATTAAAGTGTACACATGGACCCTGGCGGACACGCACACCCACACCCTCACACACACAGAGGGTCAGATAGAGACGGCTCGACAAACACCCCTTCCCAAATATGCACACACACACACTTCTTGAAGGGCAGCCAAACCACACAGAAAGGCTGCATGGTGGCAACTGGATCAGAGTTAGGGTGTGTGTGTGTGTGTGTGTGTGTGTGTGTGTGTGGGTGTGTGTGTGGGTGTGTGTGTGATTTTTAGAGGGTGCCAGCAACCAAACCAGGGCAAAGCTATTTATACATCGTAGTGCAGATGGAGTCTTATCTAGCACCAATGGCCTCAAACCCCCGCACACACAACCCCATTACCCAACCACACATTAACAGCACAAGTTCCCCCGGTTAACACATACTCATCAGTGCACCGTGTACGGGTTTCACATCCAAGTCCAGAGCCCAGTATTGTTATTATTTTCCACGTCAGCAGGTTTGGGCCACATCCAAGCGCCAAAATGGGAAAGATGTGAGCTTCTGGCGAGGGACGCTCAAGGCGGATTGTAACAGTTAACTGTTTGCTAATTAAGCAAGCTGCACAGTTTAATAGCGCTGGTGCAGAGAGCGCTGCAGCTGATGGCAGGTGGGGGCGATGTGTTACGCTGATTATTCTTAGAGCTTATTTGCTCCTCTTTCACCTTGTTCTGTAACACCTTAGGATGTCAACAACACAGTCAGAGAAACACTGATAATGGTAAACTTCTGTTTGTGGTTTGGTGAACTTAAATGAGATAGATACAGATGGCTGGCAAATGAAAAGGAAACGGCCCATTATAGTGTCCTGGTAAGGCGCTGTTCCACCACAAGCCTCCAGAAAAGCTTTAGTACTCATGGTACAAAAATGATTTCCATCCATTTGTGTTCCGATGATGGTGTTGGTAAGGCTTGTGGTATACATGATTTTACAGTAACAGCACATATGCGTAGTCAAGCAGCTGTGATGCAAGCTGTTCACCTACTTGCCTGTGTACTTTGTGTGTACCTGGAGGATTAAAAAAGTATATCCAGTCTGTGCCAAATCATCCCCAACCAATGTCCTTCTTGAGAACCTCAACAATGAGACTTTTCTTCCCAAGAAAAACAGCAGCATTGGTGGTTTAGCAAATGCCCAATAACAACATATGTTTATGCTCAAGCGATAAAGACCTTTAGCAGCTGTAGGAATTATGACTCTAGTCCATTGGTAGGAGGAAGTAGTGTGACATTATAAAGCCACAGAGGGGTCAGGGTTGCTGTCTTACGACCATAAAACCACAACGACAATCGCTCTCGACCCTTAACCAAGTAGTTATTTTGAAGTAGTTATTTTAAAGCAAACCAAGTTATTTCCCCAACCCTAACCACATTTTTTTTTTGTGCATGAACCTAATCAAACCTTAAATAACCATATTGTCACATCGGAAGATAGTTTCCCTGGCGATAGGGGCGTCAGAAAGTAAACACGGATATGTTTCATCCTGGAGGGCGGTTAAAAATTCTGTATTTTGTTGTTTAAGTTGGAGGAAATGATGGCGAAACGTGAGGGGGCTACTGGCTGGGGTGGAGTACATTTGAACTAGTTTATATACGTAATATACTGGGTAGTTTATTTTATAAGCTGACTTTATATTTAGTTTGTAAAACTTTAATCTGCAAAGTGGTAACTTTAGCTATCATATAATGTAGTGGGGTAAAATAAAAATCCTTCTGAAATTTACAAGTAGAAAGCAGAAAGCAGCCAAAAATGGAAATACTCAAATAAATACTCAAATAACGTGTACAACCTTAAATTTGTACAGTGAGGTCAGTACTTGAAATGTACTATGCTCCTCTCCAGCATTGCTATAACTTACGGTGGTACTCCTGTGCATTAAAAATTAGCCTTATGATCTGGCAAAGTCTGCTCGGCCATGATACTGTGTCGACATTATGGGATGTCAGTTGTTAGCACTTGTGCTAATTGGTGCCGACAGCTCGTCTGGGAGGCTGATCGGCCGGGCACGTCTCCCCCACACGCTGCCTCATCTTAGCTCTGTGTACACGCACACATTTGGCTGCGGGTAGGAGGATCAGCAGAGCCCAGGGTGGCTGTGATAGATGTATGCATGTGTGTGTGTGTGTGTGTGTGTGCGTGCATGTTGAATTTGCTTAAATCTACTATTAGATTGGCTTAATCTACTATTGTGTCAATGTTGTTGCATGCTTGAATGTGTGTGAATTCCGGTGGGGTGGAGAATGATGATGCTAAGAGGCGACGGGTTTGATTCTGAAGCTTGGCAGCAGGGTTGAGCCACTCTCACCTTCAGCTTCACTTCCCCACTTGGGTGGTGGTGGTGGTGGAAGTGGCGGGGTGAAGGGGGAGAATAGCTAGATAAATGGCCTCTCCCTCACTCCACTCCTCCCTCTGCTTACTCTCTCTTGCTCTACCGATTTTGAGAAGGTCAGAGTGTCAGGGGGAGGGAGGGAGAGCTCCTCTCCTCTCTCACTTCGTCCTGAATAAAGGTGTCCTGTTTAGTGCGCTTCATAGACAGCACTACAGCAGAGTCCTGAACACAACCTTCCCCAACCGCACAACACAGCACAGTACGACTGCAGAGTGTAGGATGATCACAGTTATTTTCAACCTTGGCCTTATTTTCCTAGTTGTTGCAGACATAACAATCGATGGTGTTCAAAATTTCATCACTTACTTCACTGTAGAGCTTTTCATAACTTCAGATCAGCAGTAGGGCTGTTCCTGAACACACCCAGAGGGACAATATAGTCTCTAACAACTGAAATCCAAGAAATTATTAAATGTGCCCTCTCAACACAACAACACTTCCACTGTAGTTATACATCTTTAAATAGCTGTGACTGAGCAGCGACATTTCATTTATGAAAGCCGTGCTCACAGCTCTGTTTTTAGTTTGATCACAGCAATAGATTACAACAGCTGACAGTATAATCGCATATGTCATAGCCTTCCAGAGCCACCCCCTTGAGCATTTTCTGATCTAGTGCACTCGGGAAACATGGCAACTTTGACCTTTGCCAAGAATGGGTCAAACATAGTTCCAAAATTAAAGCTTAACCAACGTCCTAAATATGTCATATTCACAGGATGATTACAGGAAAAAATAGGCAAACTCAAACAAAGCTACCCTAATTTCTTCTCTATTTTCCCCCCTGTCCTTTTGTGTTGCCTGTTGCATTTCAAACTCTTAAGTGTCACTATGGATGCGTATAGTGCAACATGTCCTCCAAATTCAGTGAGAAAATATTTTGTTGGTCATCCTGAAATGAGCATTTGAGGTTAGGGGCCCTTCAATACAGTAATAAAGAATTTCTTACAGTTGGGAAAAGACCACAGTCATTGTTCAAAGAAACACACATTAATTGCCGGAGGGAACAGGAAATGAGCACTAGTCCAACGTATAATAACGTCACCAGACTTCCTTCTTTGCTCCCGGTGAGCAAGAGTCATAACTATTGCTGCCGCTACAGGGCTTTCTCGCTTGGACATAAACATGCAATTTTTCTGCATTTGCCGAAACGACTGATGCTCTTTTTGTCTTGGGAGTAGTCTCTTCTAGTGGCACCCAACCTCTTACCTCTTCTTGTGCCACCGGTGTGACTCATGAGGCCCAAATGTCAAACATCAATGGGAAAGAATTGAAGTCCAGTTGATGTGACTCAAGAACAAATTCTTCAAAGGATCACAATGCGTTAGCGCCGTGACAAAGCCAATGCCATGAAATATGCCCATAATGAACCGCAAATTTTAACACATATGTAGGTATATTATCGGTCACTTAGAATTAGCCTACAGAGTACATTTAAAAAAAGAAAAATGCCTGCACAGGTGTTTATTCTACGTCGAGAGGACTGCACTTTGTGGCCTTCTGCTCACAACCATTTTATAACCAATTAAATACAAACCTAAATGTTTTTTATTTAATAAATATACATTAAAATATGTGTTTTTTTAAGGTTTTTGAAGTAGGGTCCAGGCTTATCTTTATTGGAAATCGAAAGGACGCACCATTCCATTCTCAACCTTTTTACAACCAAAAATGGACAAAGCTGGAAATATGCTTCTCCGAAGATACACGTTACCGTCCACGCGAAACCTACACGTAGAAGTGTTGTGGGTAACTGTAGGTCGCAGAGGAGCCGTACAGATCTGCATGTCGAGCAAGTTGGCTGGTTGATTCAATTCAGGCCGGAGGCAGGTCGAGACGCAGGTCTGAAACAGAGATGGAAATAAAAGTCGTACAGGTTGCACACAAGTATAAAATAAACAGCCAAATGAATGTCTCCAAGTGACCCCCGTGCAGCCTGGAGAGGCATAATTCCAGTTTTGAGGGAAAAATTAACACTGACATATGTATATCTGTATTCTACAGAGCCCCAGAGGGGCCATAGAGAGAAACAACAATTCATTCCCACATTTTGATTAAGTTGTTTGCACCAGATACGGGTATATGCAGAGAGCCAGCTCAACAGACCAGCCTTGTTAATCAGAGTGTTGAGTAATGGGAAACGTTAATTCTGAAGGACTATGAGTTAACAGTTTAAGTCAAGCATAGAGGCTGTTTTATGTGTGGCTCTGTTTGTATCTGTGTTTTTCTCGCAGTTGGTTTGTAAAACCAAACCAATGGAGTGTCTGGGCTAGGCAGGGCGGCTGGTCCGTTGTGCTGGCTGTATATAAACTTATGTCGTGCGCACAAATTAATCGACACGTGGGAACGAATCATTATTTTTTCTCTCATTTGCCCACATCAGATAAATTGGGAATCGTACTTGATTTTTATTATAAAATGTTTCCGTGCATGTTGCAAATTTTTGCCATTCCAAGCAGGCTTTTTATTTTTTTTGTGGCTTGGTCACAGCACTGTTCGACCAGATTTGCAGTGTGTTGGCAAGACGGCATACTCATCAAATCCTCAAAGCTAGGTGACAAAATCAGAATGAGAAACAGCTTTATTGCCAAGTAGGTTTACACGTACGAGGAATTTGCTTTGGTGTTTTGGTGCGAAACAATAAACACAATAGGAATATAAAGAAGTACAAAGAAACAAAAGTAAGTAGAATCCTAGCTATAAAATTGACAATGAGATATAAGGTAATTTTAAACCAGAATGTTATAAGAAAACAATAATCATAGAAAACAAATTTTTGTTTGTCTGTGCCTTTCAGAAAAGCGACCCATACTGTATCACAAAAATTATTCATATGACTATTTTCTGATCTCCCACCTCTATGATTACAGTGAGGATTGGTTAAGTCTAGCAAACAAAAACTATGTGCTGAGGACAGGGACAAAATGTGATAAATGAATGATTTAAATGAAGTAGTTGATTATGATAATAGAACGAAATGGTGTAAGAAACAGGATGCGAAGCATGGCCTTCCCTTCTCCCTGATAGGTCAAATAAAGTCATGCTGCCTCTGCCTTTTCCACCGTACTCAACGGCCATTGTTAGCATGACTATAAGAGGAAAACCGTCACATAGGTAGTTTTAAGCATTTGAATGAACTATTGATGCTGCCATTTTTAAGGTGAGAATAGTCTCGTTCGTAAAAAAAAAAAAAGTGCTCACAGCATAGCATAGCATGCCAGGAACATGACCACACAAGAACACATGCAATCCGATTGTAGTGTTTTTTGTATCGTTACAGTTGCTGCTATCCGGACTTTCTGGCCACAACAACACAAGCTGATTCTTGAACTATTGGTCCAACTTATATATCTCTACTTTATCACGTAGTATACCGTCAAGTCCGCGCGGATAACCCTGACGAAAAGTGTCAAGCTTGGCACTTGTTAACGGGGAGGTTTTGCTTTTACCCGACCCAGTATGACGTGGATTTGTGCACGGAGCCACTTATTTTTAGATATGTATGTTCTTACAGTCACATTTAGTAGCCATAGTAATTTTGTGAATCTATCATTCTATGATATGATTCTATCTTGCCAAGTAAATTCACCTGCTGAAGTGCCCTCGAGCAAGACATCAAGTTCCTGTCAGAGGCAAGAGGAAATTGAATTCCCCAGCTAGAATCAGTAATGTGTGGGTATCATAACTGTTATCTTTATAATCAGTAAAGCAACAATAGTGTACTGCTGTCAGTGGATTAGAGGAGCTGCATTGTATCTAAAGCTCCTAATTTAGTGGTGACTGCGCGGCATTAACAACCTTGAATTGTCTGCCACCCGGTTAGGATAAAAGCAATGCCAAGGTGACTTTTAGGAACTATTGTCAGATGGTCCTTGCTTTTTCTTCAGCAAAGCGTGAAAGTGAAATGACCCGCTGAATTCTCCAAGTCCCTCAGCACTAAATGGAAAATATTACAATGCACACACTCCTGCCTCCGAATTAAACACCACTGAGGAGAGGAGGAGGAGGAGTGCAAACTATTGTTCAATATTTTGTGGAAGCCGTGTGCTAGTTTTGCAGAAATGCATGTGGATATTAAGTAAAGAGGCCTCTAAAATATAAACATCTATATCCATTTTGAAGCTTAAATGCTCTAAATAAGAAAATATCCTCTGTGTTTCATTGGGTAAACCACAATATTACTGCCTACATTAGAGGTCCCACTGGGGCTGCCCACACAACAAATGAATGCTTGGTACTCATTTGACTCTAATTTGCCTCTAAATGGCTACCAAATGGCTACTGTGTTATATATATATATATATCTCAGGTGCTCTCATACTACTTGGCTAGTGAAATATAAACTGCTTCAGAAAAGAAGCATTTCTACATAGAACCGTCAGAAATCAGCCAAAATAACTGTAGCAGTTAGGAAAGCCCGATCCTTCTACAATATATTGGTCCTTGTCAGTTTCTGTGTTCGCAGGTCAGCCTCATCTTTGTTTCTTACCCTGCTCCATGTTCCAAGTGAGCTTCCATGGGGTTTGTTTATATCCTCATTTGTTTGCTTGTTTGTTTGCGCGTTTGCTCTGCTCTGCAGTTGAGCTAACAAGGCACCATTTTGCCCAGGCCACTGGTGCGGTCCAATTAAAGGGTGTGATCAGCCAGAACACTTTAATCATGGTTGCAGTGCTAGAGTTGACCGGCTTACAGAGAGAGACAGTGAGCGAGAGATGGCATGCTGCGAGGTGGTGCCTGCAGCATACCAGTGTTGTGGCTCAGTGGCTCCACTGCAGACAGCAGACAGGGTAAAATTAGCCTCCCTTTCCTTTTGTCAGGTAGAAGGGAAAGTCCAGCAAGCTGTAGGAGCTGCCTGACAACTATTGTTACCATCCACAGATAAGATTATGGCTTCTCTGTGACTTCCTTTTATTATTGTTTTTGAGTTAAGTGAATATTAGTGAATATTCACCCTACAAGTGCTAAGTATGGCGTGCTAAATGAAAAGTAATTCCTCCTGATGCGGACATGTCCCCTAAAGGTCGTGGTGTACATATTTTTGGGGACGTTTGCATTACCTCGCAGTACTTTTCATCTTCCACTCTTTCTGAGCCGTGTGACAAATTGTAATGGAAGGTATTGAAGATTCTCAAGTGAATGCATTTAGCACTGTTTATGGACACCTTGTATGATGTCCATTGCAAAGAAGGTATCAAATAAAACATTTTCAAACTTGTGGGTAGGCGCTGTATGTATATATCGCACATCAATTATTGCTCCACACTTATAGCAAAAGGCCTTCTACCAAAACCTGTTTCAGCATTGAAGGTTACTCTAATTTGTGTTATGCATTCCTGATGTATCTCTGCGAGTGGTTCAATGCTGTCTGCTCTTTCTGTGACAGAACCAGACAGACTCTGTTGCCAGCTTTTCATTTCAGCATCTGTAACTCCGCCTCTGGAGACGTCTCCTTTTCCTCAGTGAAACCCTCTCTGGGGTGCAGTACAGTACAGAGTACAATAACGTTCACGAATTAAACCGGCAGCATCCTGCAGATTAGTCCGTGATCAAACAATTTGTTTTAAGAAAGTTTCCTTTCACTAATTACATAACCATGCATATTGAGCAGTATCAGCTTACTTAATGGCCAGTTCAAAGTAAAATTCAATGAGCTGATATACTGGGGCTTTGCGCTGGGAGCAGCTGAGTGGAAATAGACGTATGGCTCTGAAGGAATGGAAGAAGGTAACGCGGAACATATTGCGAGGAAGCGCAAAACACATTGTGAGGGAATGCAAAAGTAGTCCTGAAAAACATTCTCGCCGTGACCTTTAGGGGGCACCATACATATGGCCAGTAGCAAATGTCATGGCAATCTATCTAGCAGCAGATATTTCACACAAAGCCTAAAAGTTCAACCTGCTAGTGGTGCTAAGAGGAAAAATCTGGATCACGTAAATCCATAAGATTCATCCTCTGGGAACCATGAATGTCTGTATAAAATTCAACGGCAATCCATCTGACAGTTGTTGAGATATTTCAGTTTGGACCAAAGTGGTGCACTGACCACTGAGTGACTGACATTGCTATCCCTAGATCCATGCTGCTAGCATTGCTAAAAAAAAACCTGTGCGATGACTTGTATTGTATGCCGCCATCTATTCCACCCTTGTTCCTTCACAAATACAGGCACTTAATGTCACGAAGAACACAAAAAGGCTTTTGACTGGCAGCTACTCTGGATTGCAACGCATTTCAAGCGTGGCGCTGTTCCTCAGGTTCCACGAGTGCGTGGGATGGACAAAGAGAAGCACCAGGTTTTTTTGTCTTCTTCATGCCATGAACTTGCTGTATCTGTGCACATATTACTTAAACACTTTCTGTTATTACTGACACGTTTGGATTGCCCTCTTCCTCTGTCTTTTGAGGAGTTCACCATCAACGCTTAACATGGTCTAAGGGTGCATTCACACCAACATTTAAAAGAATATGATTTTGGACCAAAATCAAATGAATTTGCTTGCAGAGACGAAGTGAATTTTCACAGTGCTTTCCATTTTGGGGAACTTTGACATGCACATTCATACCATTGATCATTTGCAAACCATCGAGGCAGTGTTGACCTTTGAGGGTACAGAGAGAACAGGAGGGAGCTATTATAGTAGCTGTGTCGTGCGACCCCCAAATAAGCACTACTTCACCAGCCTTTCAGCACCACATTCTGCAAGAATGCGTGAATGAATTTTTTTTGTGCCACTTTCTGGTGTGACCAAGTGCTAAGTGTTTCGGGGTGCTCAGACCAAAAACAGCACTGTGTTGAAAATACAAAGTGGTTCTGTTGGTGGGAGTATGTTGCTTCAGGTACCAGTCTGGTTGCATTAATACATTCATGGCTTTAAAAAATTCTTAGGAGCTAAAACAGTATGCAATACGAAGAGGAGTAATTTTAACTATGGAAAATGACAGTTGTTTTATCCTCCATCTCAGCGATCGAAAAAGTCAACAATAGAATTACCCTGTTAAGGTTACAAAATAATGTCCCAGGAATGTGCATATTTGTTCAGTGCAGTGCATGGCCAGATGGTGTTGCAGTGCATTGTAGGAAAAGACCCATGTGCAACTATTTTGCAAGATGATCGATCCTCTGTTTTGTTTTGGTTTTTCTGGAGCCCTCTGTAGTTTGGTGCCATAAATAAAACTGTGTTGTTTTGTACACTCAGTGCTGATGTCTGCCTGAGCACGGTCTTTGCATGCAGCTAACTATAACTCACATTGCTTATGCTGTTTATGCTTTCATGAACAACAACATCTCACAAAAAGCTTTTTTTGCCTTTAAAGTTTTTTTTTGTTTTTTTTAAATCAAGTCTGTCTGGTGTCCATATGAGCAATGAAACGTTCTGTTGTGCGTTCTTTAATCCACTCCTCACTCCTAATTAAAAGATCCCTTCCTAAAATGCTTTCCACGTAAGTGATCGGAGGCAAAATCCACAGTCCTAATTGACGTTATTACGAGGCTTCAGCAGCCGGCGTTAGAGAAATCACGTGGGTATCTTCCAAACCTGTCGCTCTTCATCATGCAATGTTACATTGAAGCATGTTTATGAAATGCCCTCACGAACACATGCTTAGATACACACATGCTGTCTATACCTAACTGTGTGTGTGTGTGTGTGTGTGTGTGCGCGCGCTCTACTTGGCGTGTGTGTAAAGCATCCGACCCTTGACTCTCAGCAGAGGCCAGCGTCTGTTGTGGAGCCCTCTAATGGATGCCCAGCTGGAGTCAGGCACACACAAGGGCAGCCAAGGTCACAGCCACCGCCTCTTAGGACCCCATCATTTGGCAGAGCTCTGCAGCCTGCCCTGCTGTGTGTGTGTGTGTGATTCTATCTGCCTTGATGTGCGTTTTTGCTTCTGCATGTTAATGAATATTGTGTGGTTTTTTTTTTGTGTGTGAAATCTATGTGAGGTGGGTTTTTTTCTATGTAAGGCTGTGTATGCAGAAAGAACAACAAGGGTACATCTTGGGTCACGCGCCACACACTCATCCTTCACACACACGGGTGAAATACTACAATTTATATAAATAGAACAGGAGCCACCAATTGTTTTGGCCCAAAGGCAAAAGTAATGTCAGCACTTAATTTCAAGTCAAAAAGGCCAGTCAAAAATCAATTGTTAATTGCAGGAATGCTTGTTGCCTTTGAAGTTCTTTCAGCTTGCTTTGGAATTACAATGCACGGCAATGGGGAAAACAAAGAGGCAACAGTCAATAGCCACCCAAGGCAAATAAAAGGAGAAATAAAGAAAATGTGAGGGTAAGAAATAAAAGGTTCTGTGGATTATTTCATCTTTCAGTCGAACTTTGTACATTACCCATCTATTCTTGTCTCGCGCCATTGGTTTGAGGTGGGGAGTCAGCACAGTGGTTACAGTTCTCTCCAGCACCATAACAGAAAGATCCAGAAAGAGGGTGCATGCCAAACTTGTGTGTCTTGTGTGGTCCGCTGTTTTGATCTGCCATGCAGGCGCAGAGCATCAAACAGAATGCTACAGATGGTCACGGTTCTTTCTCGAGAATCAAACACGCTGCTCAGAAACAGAAATGCTGCTACTTGATTTGTGTGCGAAGCAAAATTGAAACCGTTTTGGTTGCGAGCTTTGTGTTTTGAAGTCAACAACACAAAACGTTTTTTGCAACAAAATATGTCGAAAGGGCAACTGTCATACTTGACAGTTTATTGGATGATAAGAAATCAAGAGCAGTATGTCTTTCCAGAGGCAATGTCCTGGTTACTAGCCTAGCCTAGCCTGCTACTTGCAACTGTGTCTTTGCACAAATTTTAAACTGAGTTTGAAAGGATGGAAGGGGAGATTGAAATCCTAAGAGAATACTTTAAACTACATGTAGTCAAGCTTTAGAATCTTGCACCACAATCATCCTCCTTCGGATATACCCACACAATCTCCAGCATGATATGGTAACTATGATAGGAATGTTCCATCAGCGCGACCAATCACAACCAATGCCATTCGTGCCAATGATTGTTTATTGATCAGTGTCTTATGTGCCTTCCATACATCACAAATGTTTCAGTGCAGGGGAACTGTGGACAACTACAAAACTACGAGCTACAGGCAAGGCAGGTGCCCCCACAGAGGGTCTTCACTTACATACCGTACTTTCATACTGCACACAGTAACATCTAAACTGGAATGCATGTACTTCACAGCACTATAGAGCGTTGCAGGGATGATGTATTTTTGTAGGTCAACCGGGGAGTTTGCATCGCTCTGGTTGCCTCGACAAAAAGCCAATGGTACTGTTACATTGGATTTTGGATGATTGCAGAAAATAAACTCTGAGACAAAAGTTCGACACCAAGATAATCTTCACAAATGAACACCACTTTTATGATTTTTGAAGCGTAAATGCGATCACCAGAAGTATAAAGCTAACGTTAGGCTACAATCCTGCTACACCGCGGTCGCGTGACTTCAACGTCACCACCACAAAGCTTCCAACTTGTGATGTGATTTCACATTTCCTCTTCTACAAAAGCCTTTCCTCTTAGCGAGACCTAGAATACTTTGCAAGAGTGTCAGTATAATCCATGGATGTATAATACATCACACAAACTTGACACAACAAGGCTGTGAAGGCGGACTAGTGAGTAGACTTTTTGTGTTTGGCGTGATGACTTTTAATTTCCCCGTCGTCCTCTGGAGCCTCATTTAGCAACTTGTAAGATACCGTAACAAACTTTTAAGCTTGTGTTAACAACAGACCTTTTTTTCATGCATCTTATCAAAAACCCATTCAAAAAACCCTTTGACTGGAACCGGAAGTGCTAAAGTGCTAACGCGTTTCCGTGGGGGGGGTTTAGGGGGCCTATAGATGCAGAGATGCAGAGTAAGGGGGGAGGGTCAATGATTAAGAAATAAAATTGCCAAAAGAAACTAGATGGCACTTTAAACCTACCTTGTTAAAAACGGCTTAGCCACCCCCTCTTCCACTGGGCCTGGGTATATTAAAATAAGCAAAATCAGGGGGCCTTACCTCGTTTAGAGGAACCGTGTCTCCAGGGGACAGCCATGTCTCAGTGTTCATAAAGAAGTCCAGATCATTAGAAACAATAAAATCGTTGATGATGAAAGACGTATTACTAAGAGATCTCACAATCAAGAGACCAAAGTTGTTTGGTGTCAGAGCCACAGGAGAAGAATTGGGTTTTAATTATTTCCATCTCTTGGTATGCAGTGTGGATGGGAGGCTCTGTCCCTAATGATGGTCTGTATCGGCTCTGACTCCGTGAACCTGCATCGAGCAGTCAGTCACGTTACCTGTCTTTTTAGAGTTTCCCTCAAACTCATCTATAAAATGACGGTAAGTTAGAGTGCAATTGGCCATCTTTGTCTACAGCTACATACATTTTTTTTTAAATACTCACCATTCCTCAGCCTCTTAGATTCATTATTTTTCTCATGGAGAGTTTACTACCACCATTTATATGATCAGGTGTCTCTACTGGATGCAAGGAATGCAGAAGATTGCCAGGGATGGATCAGGCATGCAAAAAAATATATTTCCCAGATGTATTAGAAGAGAGGACATAAGGTGTGGTGTGGAGGAGAACTTATGACCAAATGAGGAAGACAAGATTGACTAGCATTGCTGTATATCTTTAGCTATCCTATGTACTGTGTGTATAGTAATATATGTTCATTTTGTATTGCATTGCTGGAATTACTATAGAAAAATAAAGCCTACTGAAGCATATTGCAGCATTTCTGATTCATTTCTGTAACATATGCTGTTATACTGAAAAATACAGTTCATACAAACATATTGTAATGCTACTGATTTTTAATGGGGTTTTTCTTTTGTTTAGTTTGTTTTTTTTACAGTTTTGTAAAATTGGCTACATGCATTTCTCTGTTCTGAGTTTCTTGTATCCGCTGCCGTACCAAAGTACAGCAGTGGATACTTCTGTAGCACTTTCCAGATGGCAACAGGGTGAACAGGCATGGGTGGGAATTGCAGGCACCTCCCCTCACTGACATCACTGATGCTCGGTAGATGGGTAACAATGATGCTCTGAGTGGTTTAATCACCCGCTGCAGAGCCCTCCCGTCCTGGGCTATGCACATCCCATGCCAGTTTGTCAACTCTTTGTCATCTCAGAAAATATGTTTTTGTAATTTTGTGTGAACCAACCCTTTAATGCTTCGTAGACGCCTGATAAAACATTCAGCAGTTCACTTTCAAATCCTGCCTCAATTTTGTATGAATCTGGTTTGGTTTTTGTTTGCAATTGCAGCATTAAGAATTTTTACAACTCGGATTCACCCTTCTACTCCATAGCTACAGTAGCTAGGGCTCATAATATCCTTGATGGAAAAAAGAACAACATGATTTCTCTGAAACAAAGTTGAACTGAATAAAACTAGTGGCCTAAATTATCCAGGAGACCCCTGTGTTTCTACGATGAGGAAAACTGAGGATACAGAATAATTAAACGATAACTTTAAAATGGAATTTACAATGTGGAAATAAACTTCTCAACTCAATAGTGATGATGGGACACTCTTATGAGTTGCTGCCCCATGTCATGATTTAGACTGTTGTGATGTAGGACCACACACTCAACATAGTATATGGACAAATGGTGACAGTATTTCTTTTTATACCGCCAGCAACTTCCAGATCTAATTCTGTACATGTGATCCCATGGAAGAATGAAGCTATCATCTGGGTGTTTTTCTGTCACTGTCAGCACTCTCTTTCTTCCATCCTGTGGGCTTTGAGACGTTCCTGTGTTACTTTTTGGGCTTTCCTCTGGAGCACAAATGCACGGATTGCACATTCAATCACCGGCAAACATCGAAACAGCTCCGATGAAACAACTGTTGGCATGCAGGTGAAGGGACTGTGAGTAGGCGTGCCTGTCCCCTTTTACCAGCTTACTCTCCTATCATGAACGTATCTCTATGCGTATGGGTGACTGTGTGCTATGCAGGCTACAGCATGTTTGCTAGTGAGTCTGTGGGCATCTGTTCATGTGTGTCCATGGGTGCGTACCTGCTCCCTCAACTCTAATAATGTATGCATGTCATGTCTGAATCTGTATGCATGGATTTGACTGTGTGCAGGCCTGTGTCTGTGCCCCCACTGCATTGGCATGTATGGTGTGAGAAAAGTCAACATCATCTTCAAAGTCTGTTTGACGCTGCTCTGTGGTCTCCCTCTCTGATCTACGGACTCTTCCTGTATATATAGCGAGGCAGCTGGCTGTGTGAGTAAATGCCAGGCTCGCATTCCCCTTGCCCTTTAACAAACCCCTGTTGGGGCTTCGGAATAGAGGCCTGTGACACATATGGGGGTTTCTTCAACTATTGTCTTTTTTTTTTGTAATCACAATTAAAACAACACTTTAGTCTCTTTTTTAAATCATATGTTAAATTACATTTAAGGTATGCATTTTGCCCATAGACTGTATAAAGATCAATGACATGACAGTTCCCCAAAAGTGAAGCAAAAATATATTGATCGCCCCCTGGTGGTTGGCTGCAGTATAGGTCATAAACCCCGCCCTATCCATGTTAGCGGACAGGAAGTAAGCTAAACTAAAAAATAAAAATAAAAATCACACTCTGAATAAATTTTTCCCAAAGATGATTTTTTTTGTCAGTTTAGGTAGTTGTTATCGCACTGATGTATGTTCCAAGTGTTTGTTTTCTCAGATAAGTTTGGTTTTGAATAGTTATATAAAGATAAAAAAATGGGGTTTCACACCACGATTGACAGCTGAGGCTGGTTCATGATTGAGTCCACCGGGCGTATGGGCAGGACCTCGATACCAGGCTCCAACTCTGATCACTACTGGACTCTGGTTGCAAATGACTTCAAAAGCGCAAGATGGCAGCTTCCGTATTCTGGATATTTTGACTTAACTTTTATTACAGTGGGAAGAAGTGGAGACGTGTTGTCCATCTTTATATACATGAATAAAATGTTGATATAATGCAAACTTAAAATACAAATGATAAATAATTGTCACGGCATAAAAAGACACAATATGTAGGTTTAAAGTGTAAATCTTTTTGTTTGGTTATCATTTCCAAACTGCTCATATTTCCTGTAAATGTAACAATAACTGGAAAAAAACATTTTATATTGTGTTTATGGATAGCTTAGCTAATGCTAACCCTAGGTTATGCTAATGTATTATTCTTTGAAAGAAACATATTTTAACACTTGTTTTTTATTATAATGAAACAAACATATTGTTATGGAATTTGTAGTTTTCCTACCTGTTTAAAATCCAGTTTTTATAGACAAATGGAGCAGAGCATGAGTTGCACTTGTATAGTTGATAATCCGTTTAATTTATATTTTACAATCACTGACTCATTCACTTCCACTACCATTACATTATTATTATTTTAAAATTATATGTGGAATTTGCATTGTGTTACTGTATGCTCTCTTTCCTTCTGCTCTCTCTCTCTCAACCCAACCGGCAGTGGCGGGTAAGTCTGGTTCTGCTCAAGGTTTGTGCCTCTTAAAGGAAGCTTTTCCTTGCCACTGTTGCCAAGTGCTTGCTCGTGGTGGGATTTGTTGGGTCTCTGTAAATACCTGCTCTATAGGACAAATGCAATGAGATAACGTAATAAAACTGAATTGAAGTTCAATATTAGCTAAATGGCAACATCAAATCGTATTCATGCAAGTGTACAGCACAGCCATTTTAACCTTACACTTTCCGTTTGTGTTCACACAATGCCGATTGCTTCCACAGCTCTCTACACAACCCAAACCTCCTGCTTTCTCTCTCACTCTCTTTTCCTGCGTCCAGCTCATCAGCTGACTTATTTCAGATAACAAAGATATACACACCATAAATTCCAAAAATGTGTGTAGAACTTGTAAAAAAACACAGCACTCTGAGTGTGAGGAGGGGGGCAAGAGAAGCTCACAGTTCATTTGATAGGAAAACAATCTCTCGAAGAACAAGAAGAATCATAGATTTGTGGTTTGTGGTGTTAAAAATGTGATAGTGAAACAAATGACAGTGAATTATAAATTTAAGGAGAGAAGGCAAAAGGAGAGATTTTATTTTGTCAGTTACATGGGAGTGAGTCTAAGGGGAGCTTGCTGGCAGCCACTTCCGTCACTTGGAAGCTCACCGTGCCAAATGTGTAAGACCCATGGATTCCATAAGTGTAAGGAATAAGGCCAGGTTTCCCGTCCTCGGAGAGGGCTCCCTCCTCTGTTGCTCTTCCTGTGGTTTCTATCATTTTTTTCCCCTGTTAAAAGGTTTTTTTGGGGTAATTTTACCTTATTTGAATCAAGGGTCTAAGGACAGAGGGTGTCGTATGTTGTACAGTAAGTAAAGCCCTATGAGAAATTGTGATATTGGGTAATATAAATAAAATTTAACTGAACTGAATAGTAGGTTGTAGCACACATGCTGTAGCAAATCTTTATTATTTAGGCTAATATTGAGGGACAGGCAAAAGGTGTGAACATAAAACCTAATTTAAACTCAGTAACCAGAGTAGAAGGTTGGTTGTGGGAAACTAATTTTTCATCATGCTTTTCATGGAATTTCATACTGCAACGAAAGCTCAGGTGGCTTTGTTGTTAAACAACTTGGTTTGTTCCTGAGAAAACTCACGTAAATTATTACTTTATTTGAAGTCTCTGGTCTATTTACCACTACATGCACATTTTTTTTTTTTTTCTTTTCTTCTGAAATAAATCAGGCGCCCTTGCTCTGGTGTCGGGTTACACTGCCTCTAACCCACTCTGACTCACCACATATAGGCTACACTAGCAGAATTCCTAGAATTTACGATCATTCCACACGATTTGATGTATTCTTTGTGTTTGTGCTGGCAACAGTACGAGAGTAGATGCAGGTCAAATATCGACATGGAAGAAGAAGAATATGCAAAATAAGCCAGAGGAATATAACTGGTGTGCCTTGTGCTCGTCATTGCGAATAATGATAATAATAATAAGCGTTTATATTGCAATATTTATCGATCAATACGTGACCCCAGACTCATTAAAAGATTCCAGGGTTAAGCCCTGACCTCCACTGACCCTAGAACCACCCCTGAACTCTTTC
The DNA here is from genome assembly GCA_011952105.1 of Coreoperca whiteheadi. Lineage (NCBI taxonomy): Eukaryota > Metazoa > Chordata > Actinopteri > Centrarchiformes > Sinipercidae > Coreoperca > Coreoperca whiteheadi. The sequence goes on from CM022480.1 coordinate 24,302,619, forward strand.
AGTTTTCATAGTCATCCGTTTCTCACTTTAAATAGAGGAAAGTATTTAATCTTATTTATCATATTGGTGTACTTTCTTACTGTGTTTGCATATACTACAGTATGTTATATTCAACTCATTCAACAATCCACTGATTTTATGTTTGTATCTTAATGTAATAGTTTGATTGTCAGGAGGGGAAGACAAACTCAGTGGGTTGATAGCTGTTATTTATCAGACAGTACCATTGGGTAATAACTTAATGTAGCTGCCAAGGTGTGAGAAGATGAATTGCCTTTGTAGTCTTATCAGTAAATATGTCTGAAAGAACGTCTGACATAATAAGAAAAATATGCCAAATCCTAACAAACTAGTTCAGCTAAGAACTCTTTCCCACTCTTCTATTTCTAGGCTGATTTTCTAGTTTAAAATAATCTAGTTTGTATGTTTTCTGGACAAAATTATCCCCCGGAATCCACTTCATTTACATTTCATACAATGTTACTGTTCTCCTGAGAGCCAGTTTGTTCAGTTGTTGAATCAAGCCAGACCACCACATGCTTTGCCCTGCACACTCCCTGCACTTTGGCACACCCCATTGTGTAGCTTACTGAGGACATCATTTACCAAGGCTGCGTGAATAACTAGTCTTGTCTCCTTCAACCGGTGACAATCATGCACAGTGAAGAAGGCGCGCTCTGCCCAGTACATGTTTAGTGTACCTTCACATGAGCTGAACTCTGACCATCCATCTTGACACATTTTCATGACCTTGGAGCACACACTGTCTGCTTTGAGACCCAATCGCAGAATGTCCATGTAGAAATCACTCACTGGTACGTTTTCTATTATGCTATCCACATAGATGTTTGTGCTCTCCATGAGGTCCTCGTCTGCGCTTAATGTGCCTCTCTGCAGTGGTGAGCGTGAGTGTGTCTGCTGGCCACAGGTTCTTTCATGGGACATGAGCGATCGAGTAGGAGTATCTCATGAGTCTCATCCTGAAATGCTGTATCCTTGGGGGTAAGGCAACTAAGGTATTGCACTAACCACACTGATTCCAACGGAACTCCCAGAGCGACCCTGACAAAAGCTAGCTTTCTGTTCACACTGAAAGGAAAAATGGACCTAGTGGTGGTGGACTATTACTCAAGGTATGTGGAAATTGTAAACCTTAAACTCACAAAGTCCACCGACATTAAGATACACATAAATTCTATGTTTGCACGCCATAGAGTGCCCGAGGTCTTAATGATGGACAACGGGTCACAATTCTCAGGGAGTCAGCGTTCACTGTAGCATACAGATTTAGACATGTGACCAGCAGTCCATGACACCCACAAAACAAGGCTGAACAGGCAGTTCACGCCATTAAAAATCTCCTCAAAAAGGCCACAGATCCTTACCTTGCTTTGCTAGCATATTGTGTCACCCCACTCCAAAATGGCTTCAGTCAAGCACAACTGTTGATGGGAGGCCAGCTTCGTTCCACTGTGCCAACTGTTGAGATACTGCCAACCCAAACAGCAGAGTTGTCATCTCAAGGGAAAAGGAGAGAACACTCTGGTGGGTGAACACTCAGCGCCATGTTTATACATGGTGGATGTGCCTCATGGAACTGTTAACAGGAACAACCATCACCTTTGCACTATAAACAGACCTGAGAGCATACAGAACACTTCTCACTGACACATTCAGTGGTGTCTTCCCCAAAACAACCAACAGTATATCTGCAATATATCTACCCTTGCTTCTCATCCACTCATTGCCAGATTGTTGTTTCATCCTCTGTAGTAGTTACCAGTCGGCCACTCTTGCTCATGAAGTTATTTCTGTCTGTTTAGCTCTGCGTCTGCCTTCATTCCACTAACCTGTGATCTTGTGTCTTAGGATAACTGCTTACCTGTGTCACAAACTGAGCCGCACAGCCTTGACAAGATCATAAATCTTAATGAAAGTACATCATGTGCAAAATTATCTAAACAGTTCTGTACTTCGCTAACCACTCTGTTAAGCTAACATGCTATGCTATGCCCACTGGGGATGAAGGCACATTGCTGCTCCACTGGCCGGCGTCTGTCCGTCTGGGTCAGGCAGGGGAAGAATTGTGGTTCTGCTGTGGAAAGCTCTGTGGCAATAATCTTATGCAGGATCTCGCGTCGCTGCTATAACGGTGAGAGTTCAGTTCTGAAGGAAGGCAGGATTCTTTGCTGCGGCCTTCTACTGGCTAGCACGAGGCCAGGAGGAAGCACGGGACCAGTCCGCTCGGAGGAGCAGAGAGAAGAGAGATGGCGTGCCCATCCGCTAGGAGAGAGAGCAGAGGTAAGAGAGGTGTGTGCCTTCCGCTCAAGATGAGCGCCAGGAGAAATGAGAGAGAGCAGAGGTTGCCGACCTGCTTGATGGACTATGTGACTTGACAGGCGTCAATGGTTTGTTCAAAGTTTTAGGGATTGTGAGAGAAAAAGGGAATGCAGTCCTTTCTATCAAAGTTCAGTTAATCACACAAACGAATGAACTCATCTGTTGAGTCTCAACCCCCCCCCCCCACCCCCCCCACCACCCCCCCCACCACAACCCACCCCCCATACCCACCAAATAAAAATAAAACAAAACTTAGGGAAT
>CM022480.1:24305809-24336288 GCA_011952105.1 Coreoperca whiteheadi
CTGTAATTCTTCTTTATTGTCTGCAGGTATGGTTCTGAACTCAACTGAATACTCAGCCCCCCTGCCATAATCAGAGAAGGCGCTGAGCAGATTCCCTTGTGTGTCAGACACTATCTTCATCTCAGACGCAAGGTCACTATATAACCAACTAAAGCTAGACCGGCCCTCCCTAACCGCTGTAGCCCAGTCTAAAGCACTGCAAATTAACAATCTCTTTACATATGCAATTCCTGACCCATCAGTTTCAGTAGGTGAGTGGATTGTCAAACAAACTGTGCTGCATCAAAAAAGCACCTGTACCTAGGTCACCTGAATATCACTCCTGAGAGGCAATGTGAGATTCTCTGGGCTGTGAAGCAGGTGGAGGCACCAGGGCAAGAAGAACAGGCTGGGCAGCAGCAAATGAAGGCTGAGTGGAAAGGAGCTTGACCCGGGTTCTGATCCGATGTACGCTGGTTGAAAGGGTCTTGAGAGTGTCCATAACCTCAAGGAAGATTTGATTGTGCTGTCCCACAAGGACACTTTGGCTGGTGAGAGCATGACGGAGATTGTCAGAGGAAGGGGAAAGGAAGTCTGAGTCCGCTGAGTCCATGTTGGCCAGATTTTCTATGAGGCTGGACTCAAACGCTGGTCTCAGACAGGGAGTAGTTGAGATAAAGGTTTTATTGACAAAAGGTAATGAAGATGGGATGAAGGCAGGGGTTAGGAATCCCAGGTTTTTAGATGCAACGGAGCTGAGAGCCACGCGAGAAAGAGAGAGGAAGGGCAGCCATGTCCACGCCAGTCACACACACAGAGACAGACAGGGTAAAACAACAAACACAGGGAAGGGAAAAAAACAGCTTGAAACATAGACACACTGTCACAGCCGTAACACTACCACTATATTGTATCAATCCCACTATTCTGCTGTGCTAATAACTCCAAAGCTTTGGACTCTCCTCCAGTGGTGGAAAGTAACTACGTACATTTAAAGAGGTACTGTATTTAAGTAAAATTTTGAGGAACTTGTACTTTATTTCCATTTTATGCTACCTTATTCTTCTACTCTACTACATTTTGAAGGCTAATATTGTACTTTTATTTCATTACATTTATTTTGACAGCATTAATAAACTAGTTACTTATCAGGTTTAGATTATTAATACAAAATATGAATAAACTAATTATTGATGCATGTTCCCAAAAAGTAAGATAATAATCAGTATATAAAGTAATTCAAATTAGCATTAATATTAAAGTGATGAACACATTAATGCATCAATAATTAAAATCTAATAATATAATACACATTATTCTGAAATGGGACATTCTGCATACCATTCCTTTTACTTTAAGTATATTTTAAGTCTAATACTTTTACTTAAAGGTATGCAATTCTAATCCAATACATGTCTTTTTGTCATATATAGGGATGCATTGAAAAAACAACTTTTGCAATTAATTTAGTCTCTTCTTGAGTCTCTCTCTCACACACACACAGACACACTTTTCTACAGTGTCCTAGTGTCCTTCAGACAGCATCAGTGTAACCTGCTCCCCTCCCCTGGGCCCGGTCCAGAGAGGCTGGTACACATAGAAAGGCAGAGGCAGTAAGAGAGTACCATGAAATTACTGTGTAACTATCTCCACTGCTGGGCCACAGTCAGACGCTCAGCTTAATCATACAGGAGCAAAATCACTGACAATGGACATCAACTGACTAGACTCCTAATACATACTGTGCGCACTACCCATTTCTCAAATGGGTCACTTTTCCTCCAATGCAGTTTAGAGGTTTAATGGAATGACTAATCAAAAGGACAAAAGATATAAAAATGTTTCTGTAAAGTAAATTATAATTCCGTTTTATTACAACTAGGATCTTATTGTTGTAGGTTGTATCATTTATGATAACATTGTACACACTAAAGTAATTTCTGAGATCTGATAATACAGTGACATTGCTAAAAAAGAGTCAGACAATCAGGTTGATAATTACTTTGATCAGTAATTTATGTTATTGCAGATTGTCAATCATTGATTGTCTTTCATGCATTGATGGAGTAAGCATTGAAATTGTTTACTTAAGTAAAAGTAGCAATACCATACTGTAGAAATACTCTGTTACAATTAAAAGTCAAAAGTAAAAGTATTCAATAGGCAGCAGAATGGCTACCTGTCAGTGTTATATTACTATATTATATATTGTATTTTCAGATTATTATTTCTGATGTATTAATATGTAACAAGCATTTAATGTTGTAACTCACAAAAGTTTGATATTTTGACTAGTTTGTGTAGGTCTTCAACAATGTATGTAATTTTAAAAGGTCTTAGGTTTTCTGTGTAAAATATTAATCTGAAAAGTAGCAGTGGAACTGTATTCTTGCCAATGTCTTTGGCAATGTTTTATATAGTGCCAATTCATAACAGAAGTTGTCCCATTACACTTTTCCTATAGAGCTTGTCTTGACCGTACTCTTTACAATATTATTTACAGAGACCCAACAAATCCCACCATGAGTAAGCACTTGGCGACAGTGGAAAGGAAAAACTCCCTTTTAACAGGCAGAAACCTCGAGCAGAACCCAGTATCAGTGGGCGGCGATCTGCCTCGAACAGTTGGGTTGTGAAAGAAAGAGCGAGACAGAGAGAACGCAAGAGGAAAGAGAACATACAGTAGCACAATGCAAATTCCACATAGAGAAGTACAGTTATAGAAGTTGTAATGATATTCAAAAAATGATAAAAGTAATGAAAGCTGTAAAAATAACAATAATAATAATAATAATAATAAGATTAATGATGCAATCATAAATCCAACACTCTACAGCTCTGGAAGCAGAAATACCTGATGAAAGCGACAGAAGTAGAGAGAGGAGACACAAGAAAGCACAAAATAACAGGATGGAGAAGATGTTGAGTTAGTAACATGCATTAATGGGATGCAGAATGAATGCAGATGGAGAGAGAGAGGAAGATAGAGGACCTCAGTGCATCATGGGAAGTCCCCCGGCAGTCTAGGCCTACAGCAGTAAAAGTATTGGATGGTTCAGGGCTCACCTGAACCAGGCCTAACTATAAGCATTATCAAAGAGAACACCTACTCTTAAATGTGGAGATGGTGTCTGTCTCCGGAACCCACACTGGTACCTGATTAAACAGGAGAGGAGCTTGATAGCTAAAGGCTCTGGCTCCCATTCTACTTTTGGAGACTCTAGGAACCACAAGTAACCCTGCATTCTGAGAGTGCAGTGTTCTAGTGGGGTAATAAGAAACTATGAGTTCTTTAAGATGTGATGGTGCCTGACGATTAAGGGCTTTGTAGGTGAGGATTAGGATATTAAATTCTATTCTGGATTTTACTGGAGCCAGTGCAGGGAAGCTTATATGGGAGAAATATGATCTCTAGTTCTTGTCAGATCATGTGCAGCACCTGAAGGGACTTATTCGGGCAGCTTGATAATAAGGAATTACAATAATCCAGCCTAAAAGTAACAAATGCATGGATTTTTGCAATGTTACATAGGTGAAATAAGGCTGTCCTTTAAGTTTGTTTTATGTGGGAGTTAAAGGACATATCCTGATCCGAGATTGCTTACAGTGGTGCTGGAGGCCAAGGCAATGCCATCTAGAGTGGGCGGCTTGGTGGTAGAGCGGGTCATCCACCCAGCCCACATGTCAAAGTGTCCTTGAGCAAGATACTGAACCCCAAATGCTTGCCTTCGGTGTGTGAGTGCGTGTGAATGAATAGGTCCTTCGACTGATGGTCGGTTAGCACCTGCCATCAGTGTATGAATGTGGGTGAATGTGATATGTGGTGTGAAAGTGCTTTGAGTAGTCGGAAGACTAGAAAGTACAGTCCATTTAGAGTAACTATATCTTAATATAATGTGTCTCTGAGGTGTTTGGGGCCAAGTACAATAACTTTTTGATTGAGTTTAACATGTAGGTCTCTGTTAACTTTGTAGCTAATGTTATTGTATGGTTTTGTGAGTCAGCTTTTTGTCCACAAGTAAGTGAAACTGTATAAAAATGGTGATTGCTTTTCAAGTGTGCATGTGGATGTATGTATGTTACGGACTGAGATTTGAGGGCACCAAACTACTGAACATGCTACATGTGTTTCCCACTGATTTCACTGGGGATAACAATGTTAGCATTGCAGATACGGAGTCTTTTAATGTGATTTATAAGTTGTTTTAATTACTTGATATGTCTAGTTACCGGATGAACTGGCTTTGTTTTGGATCACACTACCTTGCTCATCAGGACCCGCCCTACTCTGCTTCTGATTAGCTAGTCGTCCTTACTAGGTACTGCAACTCGCAACAAAGATCGAATAGAAGTGAGATGCCTCACTCGGTAGCTAAAAGGAGCAGTCAAGACATAGGGTGAAAAGAGGTGCTGCAGCAATGTGCAGTATGACGAAAATATGGTGTTTTTTGTATTGGAACCATGTACTGGTACAACCACAAAATAAAATTATGAACTGAAAATGGGCTTAATATAACCACTTTAAGCTATGTCATGCCCAGTCACGTCACCAGTCCATGGAGGATAAGAAGGTTGTTTTGAAGTCCTTCTTGTTGCACTGGATGAGCCAGGCAAGGAAGAATGTTGTTTTCATTTGAAGAAAAGTCCTTGCTGTGGAGTCCATCAGTGTAGATGGAGGAACATCTCTGTGTAGAGAGAGAACAATGGCCAAGATGGGGTTTTGTCGACCTGGTGACATCACGGGTCACAAGTCAGACTGACCAATGATAGCAGGAGCCTGGGTCCATGGGAAGAGGATTGTGGGAGACTGAGTTCAGTGGCTTTCCTTTGGTTACAGTACAAAAGAGCATGCGGCCCCCTAATAAAAATTCAGTTAAAGTCCCACAAATGAATGAATTCAAATGGTGGAGTGACAGTGGTCCCAACACTTTAATGCCAATTAAATGTTCCAGTCTCTGTAACAGGATGTGATGGTCAATGGTGTTGAATGCAGCACTAAGATCTAGCAAGACAAGTACAGAGACAAGTCCATTATCATATGCAATTAGGAGGTCATTTGTAATTTTCACCAGTGCTTTCTCTGTGCTATGATGCATTCTAAATCCTGACTAAAAATTCTCAAGATAAACTATATTATGATTGTTATGTAGAGATACACACAACGGATTGTCGCCTGCTATTTCAAGGATCTTAGAAAAAAAGGATGGTTAGATATAGGTCTGTAGCTGGCCAAAACCCCTGGATCAAGAGAGGGCTTTTTTTAATTATGGCTAATTTAAAGGAATTTGGTACATAGCCTGGTAATAAAGATTGGTCATATCTAGTAAAGAAGTGCTAACTAAGGCTAAAACCTCTTTAAGCAGCCTAGTTGGGATGTGGTTTAAGAGATAGGTTGATGGCTTAGATATGGAAATTGTTGAAGTAAGTTACTGAGGATCGATGGGAGAAAAGCAGTCTAAATACAAACTGTATCAGGTTTTACATCAACGAGTCTAACATTCCTGTGTTTGTAGATAAATCAGTACCAGTTGAGGTAATACACATTGTCTCTAATAATTAGAATTTTATCCTTAAAGGAGCTCATGAAGTTGTTACTACCGAGGACTATAGGAATACATGGGTCAATAGAGCTGTGACTCTGTCATCCTGGCTACAGTGCTGAAAAGGAACTTTGTAGTGGTGTGCGGATTGATACTAAAATATCGATACCGCTGATACCAGATAGTCACGTTCTAGAATCGATTCTCATTTTAAAATATCGATATTTTTGGGTTAGATTTGTAGTTTGTCATTACCAGAAATTTAGGGAAAAGTAACTATACTATTGGGATCTCGTCTAAATTATCCAGCTTGTAGAGACTACGTCTTCATCCGCCTCTCACTGTCATATGCAAAATATGGCTGTACACGTAAATGCGTAAGCATTGGGCACACTGCTGCTCGCAGACAGTCCATTTCACAGTAATGGCTGAAGGTAAACGCAGTCATGTGTGGAGCTTTTTTAGCCCCACAAACAGCAACGACGCGGTGTGTGATTTGTGTGGAAACATCACAAACCTTGTTAAACATCTAAGAATCAATCATAACACAGAATATGATGAGGCCATTCAAAGAGGAGAGACAGGTGCTTCTAGGGCGAGACAGACATCACTCTGAGTCGTTTGGTGCTGCTGGCAGGCACTATCCATGTGAAGCTGAAGTTGGCAACGTGTAGGACTTACATATAGGTCTACTAGGCTTAAGTTTTTGTGTTGATGTTAAAACAATGGGAGTTCCCCTCATTCTTAAAATTGCATGATCAAATTTTGTTCAACGTTAAATGTACATTAAAAAAAATATGGTTACGAAATAATTAATAAATGCTACAATAAATAGCTGCATGAGTTCAGCTTGGAGTAATGTGTGTCCCTAAGATCACCACACATCAAGTCAATAAACATAGATTAAGTTTAGGTTAAAACAGACATTGTGGGCTTTAAAAAAAATAAATAAAAATACTACTGAACTTCTTTAATAGATAAGAAGTTAGATAACATTTAATATTTTGCAGTTGTATTATTTTCAACCAGAACTGAATATTATGAAATGTAGGTACTGACAACATGTGCAATTATTGTGGCACTTATTTATGAACCTATAATTTGAAATAGGCCTACACTACATTTGATTTTCCAAACATGTTACATTTTTTTTCCCCAAAGTATCGGATTGGTATCGCCGATACCAGGCTTTATTTTACTTGGTATCGGATCTTGCCCCCCCCTGATATTTTGAGAAGGACTGGGTTATGAAGAAGAGGGACATTTTTAAGCCAGCTAAATATTTTAAAATTAGGTGTTTTCTTCTGTCTCATACAAAGAGGGATATCACCAAATGTATTAATATAACTGACATATGTTTCCATTGGCATACTGCAAAGACTATGAGCTCTTGTAGCATAACTGGAAGCATCATTTGATTTCAAGTTGGGCTTTCAACTGGATTCAAAATACCTTTTCTAAGGATTTCAGGTTCCGTTTGGGGTTGTTTGAGATTAAAAGGTCAATGATGCAGCTGGTGTAAACAGAAAAACTAACACCATGGGGTGATGTGATCATGTTTCTTGGTAGAGGTATTAAAATGTAATACAATGCAAAAGCAAGATAGATTGTTGTACTTTTTTTATGCAGGAAGAAGAGATCTATAAATAATGAGAAAAACCATTCACAAAAGTGCCATTGGAATATGTGCCAAAGAGACAAACAACATACAGGAGAAGGGGACGAAAGAGAAAAGGATGAACGAGATGAAAAATGGAGAAGAGGGGAAGCTGCTAATTTGGTGGCCAGGCAGGCAGGCGTGGAGTAAGGGATTTGGACTGAGCTCTGGTCCAGATCCCTGCCTGTTAGACTGACACAGCAACAACCCTGCCACCGGCCTAATCCTCCAAATCACCCTTCCACCACGGGAGCAGAGACAAACAAGGATTGGAGGGGAGGATTGTGCAGGGAATGAAATGATTGTGGGCGGAGGACGGAGAGGGAAGTAAAGGAAACAAGGGAGGGTGGAAAGTGAGGAGGATGAATGGATGGACAGACAGATAAGGAAGAGCGAAAGAAGAAATAAATAAGGGAAAGATAAATGATGGATGGATGAGAGCTGAGCATTGTGTATAGAATGAAGAGGACCGATCATAAAGGAGAAGCAAACTCGAATAAAGGAAAGAAATAGAGGCAGGAAAGGGAAAATAACAGAGGGCCAAATTGGCTGAGGAGAATGGAGTGAAGACAGCAATGAAAGAGCGCAGAGACCGACGAGAGGGGGAGACTGAGCGAGCCAGGGCCGAGAGACACTGGGAGAGAATGAAAGAAAGAGAGCGAGGGGTGCTTTGAGCTGGTGTTTCAGCTCCATCCAACAGCAGGTCTCGCTGGCACTAATGAGTGTGGCTGCTCTCGGGAGTGGAGATGGAGAGAGTGTGTCTATAGATTAGTATGATTGAATAGCCCCCTCCCTTTTTCATCTGCTATCTGCCAGGGTCAGTGAACATACAGAGCATTTTCAATCCCACCACAACATCCCCCCCACACCCATCTCTCCCTATCTTTCTCACCCAAAACATGCACTGCCTCTGGGCACTTCTTACAGCAAGGCTGGCCTTGCTGCCAACATTCAAAGAGCTGGAGGTTGTGGCCTTAAGTAACCCCCTTCTCTTTCCTCCAGTGGAAAAAAAAAAACAAGGACTCACAAGGTGGGTTTCCATCCACCTGTGTTTATGCGCATATATAATTTTTGCATTAAAAAAAACAAAGGAAATGCAGAAAATTTTAAAAAATCTTGAAACCTCAAAAAAACATTTTAATGCTTGGCTGAGGTGGGAAAGTTGGTGTATTGATAAAAGCAAAAAAATAGCGACAGACAAAAACATCATGAATCTCATTTACATAAAAGCCGAAAATGGGCTACACCAAAAAAAAAAAAAAAATCTGACATTCGATGGGGGCAGACTGTCTCCGCTGGAAACCCAAAAGGCCTCAATACTCGGGGAAATGTGTGGCATAGTGTCGGAGAAGGAGGGAGACACTGCCATGACTGAGACCTGGGACGAACCCAGTAAAGCACTGTTTTACCTTTTATTGTATTACTGTCTAAACAACTAAACATAGGCTATGTGCATGTGGTGAAGATGTGCCGGGTGAGGTGACTGGAGAAGGCAGCCACCGTGATGTCTCCAGTGCGTGACAGCACAATCATGTTCACTGCAGCAATTTTACACCCAAAAACTACATCGTACTGGCTGATATATGCACAGTATTAGAAGATAATATTAAAAACTACTGATGCTCTGTTCTGCAATTCGATGTTCTCTTGTATTTCTACAACCGATGATGATAATTTCATCAGTTAGCCTGAATTTGCAAAACAAGTTCAAAGCATTAGAATTGTTTTCAATCTGAAATAAAATTTCAAATTTTGCAAATTCAGAAATTGTCAAAGATCAAATTCAGAACTATTAAGGTCAGATTCATTTGCGCTGGCACTAAATAACTCCATAAATTTCTTGCTTCCAAAATGTCCATAGGCAGGGGTCATAGTTTACTTAGAGGTGCGCACAGTCTGCTATCAAGTTTGTTTTTATAGATCACAACTTCTGCGTGGGAAGTGCTGTACGCTTCATTCAGGCCCGTTTTGTGTGTACCCAGCAGTATCAAAAGAGACTCCAGATCTGTGTTGAGTAATGAGACCATAACGTTGCTCACAACAATACATGAAACAAACGCCATATTTCCATTGTGTTTTCACCATTTGAGGTCTGACTGATACTCATTTAATTACGTCATCTTGTTGCACCCTTTTCTTCTGCAATTGTATAATGGTGCTCAACTGGAAAATTTGAGCCACCTACTTCTTATCCCAATGAACTAACTCCTAATAATCGCATAAGTATAGTGAACGGAAACAAGCATTCATTTGCATGTTATGTTGCTGATCTTCTCAAAATTCAGTTAAAATTAGCACAACCTGGTTGGAAACCTAGCTATTGTTTTCCTCACCAACTTTGCTCCATCTCTTCTCTGCTCGCTCCCTTTGAATCCTCCCTCCCAGAGGCTCTCTTCCTAAAACCAAGTCTGCCATTGATTGTTTAAGGGTGTGAAAGGGCAATCAATAAGGCTTTCCTGGTGTGCAGGGAAACTATAGACCCTGCATGGCGAAGCAGGAGGGTCTATATCGGTCATGGGGCTTGAGAAGGTGTATAGCGGGCATTTATGTATATCAGCACAATGGAAATTGAGGAAAGAAGAAAGAATTGCTATGTTGTAAAATAGTATCCAGTATGACTTCACATACATACAGTCACACGCACAGACCCACGGCCCCTCCCACCCTCGACAAGGGCCCTCTTTAAATATTCATTCAGTCAATAATGACCCTTCGCCCTCCCAGTCTCTCCTAGGAGCTAACATAGCTGCCTCCTCCCACACAGCCTCTTTCTGAGCCACACATACTCTTAAACTCTCTCAAAAGCCCAGGCACACACACTCCTCCTTGTCCTCTTGTCCATAAAGCCAGGGAATCCACAAAACACTTTTGACAGTGCGCATCACTATTAGTTATGCTGGCACGTCAGACTAAAATGCTACACTTTGTTCACACTACCTGCATGCTGCAGTTGCATATTTCATGATTAACTGTAGTAGTATTTTCTAGTCAGACAGTTTTGAAGTAATTTCCCTTCAAACGACACAAGTAAAGAGTCACCTTGTGTCCTCACCAGTGGCTCAAAAAATTAGCAATGCTATCTGGTGGCAAGGCGAGCAGAGATAAGCGTCATAGTACACAGACGATGGGACTTTGATCCAGTCAGCCATGTTGACTGTTCTCCTCTGAGATGGCTCCCATTTATCTGATTACTCATACTGCTGGATCACGCATCTTGGACCAGAAAAAAAGCCATTAAAATATATATTTTAGCAATATTGGAGAGGCACCAAGACCTGGTTGAGAAACAACAAATTGGATATAGCCAAACTCTGGGCTGAGAGCCAAACTTTCCCTTCATAGCAGTGTGTCATTGAGTTATTTTGTGTTCGTGCCATGTTTGAACTTCATTTGGTGGTTATGCAGAACAGGACTACTTATCTTGCTTTCTCATTCAAATCGGCTGATAAAATGTACTTTTAATGGCCTTAGCAGAAAATACCTTCCTACTCAGAAACTAAACCTTACCTTTAAACATAAAATCACTATATTACTGTAATATTTGAGCTTGAAGGGTTGACCTTGGAAAAAATTGTTTGACTAATCATATGGTCAACTGGGTTTTTCTTCATTCAGCTTATGATATACAAATATATATGACCATATACCCATGTGACCTAAGTATGAAATTTCAGTCACTTTGAAGTTTAAAAACACAAGGTCTTACTTTCCTTTCCATACAGGGGCGCTCCAGCTACAAAATTGTATTGGCCAACTCTCTCATGGACAGTCCGGTGATCCTCACTGCTTGGCATCAAAAAGGCTCTGTTCCCCAACTGTGCTCTACTGCCTTCATAGAGACAACACCCAGCCACACACACCAATGAGATCGTTTTGATTATGGATTGAAATACCTAACACCTGTGCAGACATCCTTCACTCCACATTCTCATGTGGGAATGATTTTTATGCTACACACACTTCACACTGGGATCCTGATTAAACTCTCACAATGGTAACCATTGTTGTGTGTCAGTTGCAGCATTCCACTGGGTGGCTGTGGGAGCCTCTTCCACCTGTGGACTGGTGAACACATACTCGTAACCTGTTATGATGCACTATCTGAAGAACACAATCTTTACTCTTTGGTAGAAAAATGTGAATACAGTGTGTGTTCCTGCATTATCATGGTTAACTGACCCTGGCCTTTTACCAAAGCATGTGAGGAGGTTCAGACTGTCTAAGTAGAAAGACCTTGTGTACCAATCTCTTGAAATGCTGGGTGGAGACTGGATTCTGTTTTTTGGACTAGATAGGATAAGGAGCCGTACACACCTCTATTTGTGACCCAGTTTTCTTGGGTATAATAGACGGTTGGAAAGACTGTTTGTCAAGCAATTTCCATGTAACCACTGTTGTTTAGGGTTTGATTCCAGGTACCTGTATTTGCAATAAAATAACAAATAAGACAACGGAGGGTGTCGAGTTTGTTCATCAAAACTAAGACTGTACAGTTAGTAAACTTGTGCTTTCTAACCCACTCCTGTTACAGTGGTGGTGGTGGTTAGTTCCAATTTGAATAAGCTGTAGTTTGCATCATTGTGCTCTGTAGGGGATAACCTTCTATTAGCATAGGCTATAACATGTTCCTTCACTTAGGATAGCACTGTCCCAAGACCAACATTGCTGGCATCAGTGTACAGTCTGAAGGGGAGTTTAAAAATCAGGAGAGGCTAGACTAGGTGCTTCTAACAGTTTCTGTTTTTAGCAGATCAAAATATTGTTGTCAGTGTTCATTCCACTTCATAGGGATATTCAGTTTGTTTCTTTTTGGAAATCTGTTAAGAGAGTTGAGAGGCCTGACAACTCTGCAATGAGCTGGCGGCATTAGCCTGCAAAGCCAAGAAAGAAGCATACCTGTTGGATAGTTTGAGAGACCGGTCAATTCTGCACACTGGTGATCTTCTCTGTGGATGGGCCACACCATCACTGCTCACAAGGTGACCTAGAAAAGTTCACCTGTTTTTGAAACAAAAACCATTTGTCAGGCCAAAATTTCAAACCATAGCTTTCCAGCTGTTCAAACACTGCATCAGGTCATGTAAATGGGTGTCAGAATCTGGAGAATAAACTTTAACATAAGCCAAGTACACCAGAGCAGTGTAGCATGAATCAACATGGATGCTGATGAACATTTTGTATCTTATTGATAAAAGAATGAACCTTGCAGTGTGGCGGCTATGGCTTGGTGGCAGAACGGTTGCCTGCCAATCGGAAGGTCAGTGGTTCAATCCCCCAGGCATGTGTCGACGCATCCTTGAGCAGGATACTGAACCCCAAAAATGCGCCTTCAGTTTGTGTGAATGTTCTTATAGTTAAGTTGTTTTGGATAAAAGCGTCTGCTAAATGATTAAATGTAAGTGTGTTGGTCCCCTCCTCACCTGCACTTCACTCCCTCATCAGCTGTTCCTACATATACTGATTCACTTCCCTTCTCAGTTCCTTAGACCATGTTGGTTCTGTCTTCCTGGCTGTTTACCCGTTAGTTCCTGCCAACCTGCATTCTGCAGGCCTGCCTGCAATCTGCCAGTAAGATAATAAAATCTTCTGGCATCATCCTGCCACCTCTGTCTACACTTGGGTCCTTCCCCTATTTACCGGTTTGACACCATGCAACAGTGAGGAACAAATGAGAACATGAATGCAAAGTTAAGTGACAACTGAACAATTTCTGACAGGTCGTGCATGAGAACCCAAGGTCAGGATGATCCCTGAATTTCATCAAGAAGTCATAATACAGGGAACAAGGAACTGACTTTGTAATGCAAAATCTGATGTACACAATTGTATATGTGATGTTTACACAACCATATAGGAAGATTTTGAAGCTTTGGGTTAACATGTTCATTTTGATACAGGAACAATAGAAACTAAACCAACAGGAATGATTTCTACAGATACAGTCCATAAGATGGGTTGTCTGGTTTTGTTTAATAGCTAATGAAACAGGAAATGTGAATATGCATTTACATAGCAAATTAAGCGATCATAGCTTGCAATAAGACAGAAATCTAAGCTGGAATGAGAAATCTCAGAGGATTATCAGAGTGCATGTGTGGCTGCCTGTTGTTTCTTCCCACTTAAATGACATCGCTACCAAGACCATAACTGAGACCAATGAGCTGATTTATGCCACAGCAACAGTGATCTAAAGATCCTAGAGAACACCATAAACCACAGAGGATTATCCCCATGGAGAAGAACGCTAGAGGCAATTTCCCAGAACAAGATTCAGTAACCATTACAGTTGCAGACATCCAAGAAAGAGTGCCAGGTATGAGGATCTGGACAGCAGCAGGCCCTGACATGATTCACACCTACTGGCTGAAGAAACTAACTGCACTTCATGAACACCTGGCAGTGCAAATGAACCACCTTCTGATGGATGGGACACACCCAGAATGGTTAACCCAAAGATGGACAGTCCTGACTATGAAGGATCACCAGAACAAATCCATCCAGCTATCAGCCAATAATCTGCCTCTGCACAACATGGAAGCACCTGTCAGGCATCATAGCAGCTAAGATGACTAGGCACATGGCTCAATACATGGACAGGGCCCAGAAGGAAATTGGAAGTAATACCAAGGGAGCCAAGCACCAGCTACTGGTCGACAGAGCAGTCACTTGGGACTGCAAGACCAAGCAGACCAGCCTGTGCACTGCCTAGATTGATGACAAGAAAGCCTATGACTCAATGCCCCACACATGGCTACTGGAATGCACAAGAACAGGACACTAAGAGCCTTCATCGAGACCTCAACAGGGCTGTGGAAAACACTAGATCTCAACCCAAAGCCAATTGCACAAGTCACCATCAAGTGTGGCATGAACCAAGGTGATGCACTATCCTCACTGTTGTTCTGTATAGGCCTGAATCCCCTCAGCCAGATCATCACAGTATTTATGCTAAGGACAAAATCCAGCGGGAATTGGAAACAGCGACCCAAAACGATAAGGTGTACACTAAAATGTCCAGCACGTTACAGAAGCTGAACATTGTACACACCTGGAAACAGAAGATTAAAAATTTCGAACAAGATCACGAGAAAATCAAGGACCACAGCAACAGAAGCGGTTCCAACCAGCAAGTGGTTCGACCAACCGGATGTGTTGCTGGGTCCATTTCCCAGCCATCTGTCCTTCAGTTTGCCAAGAGTCAACCACCTCCCTGGCTCTGCTTGTTTTGTGGTTGTACACAAGTTGCTGGGTTGTCAGTCATCCATTGTCTGAAAGGTATCATTAGCTGGCTTTTCAAAGGATAGGCTGCATCACAAAGGAAATCATGTCATCACTTTTTTGTTTCAGTGAGTAGCAAGCCCATGTCCACTAGACCCCATAACCCTGACAAGACCAGCACTCAGGCATCATGCAGGCTCCCAGACTGTACTCTGAGTTGGTCGCAAGTTTTCACAGTGCAATGGAAATTCTTTTTTGAAGGTGGGCACAATAGCGGTAGTTTGTCAGGTTTCCTTATACATCTGGAAATTCTATATCCACTGGGCCTAAGTGAAAGTCGGAACCACAGTTTCCCACCACTCAGTTGTTCTATTGTATACCCAATCATGACGTCTTCTGTAGTACTCCCATAATCTGAAACACACACAAAGGATCCAAAAATGAGATGTACTATACAACATTATTCACAGTTACTGATTTAATTTGTATATCAATCATATAACCATTCTTGTCCTTTGTGCCCAATGGCATGGGTCGGCCTCAGCCATCTTATGAGCAAGCTCCGCAATAATTTGTCAAATCCGTTTACTTACTTGAGGTCTGGCATTTCAAATCCGCTTTGCTACTGCTGCTCATCTCTGCTCCAGAGTTTGTGGACTCAATAACCCCATTTGCAAACCAGTAAATCACAATCAACAGCAGCACAACTTGAATTTGCTCCATTGTTTTACAGTTGCAGTGTCGCACAAATAACGCTGCCATCCTTTATATGGCGTCATGTCTCTTATTTTTCCCCTTCTTTGGTTCTAGCTCTACCTACTGGACTGGAGTCTTGTCTAGTCGCACACAGAAACATAACTGTTGCAATTTGCCAAGTAGGAGAAACAGGAGTGGGACCCAAATTTACCATTTCACTTACTGTTGTACTGCTGTGTATGTACATTGAGGGCATGGAAAACCGGAGTCAAATTCCTTGTATGTGTACACATACCTGGCCGATAAAGCTGATTCTGATGTAGACAACAGAGGCAGAGCAGGTGCTGATTGATATATTTAACGGATGGAAACAAGCTTACACTGAAACTGGCAGGCAAAAGTCACTCACAGCAGGTAAGCAGTCCAGCACAAGAAAACAAGTCCAAGAGGGAGTAGGCAAAATCCAAAAACAGGCAAGTTCCAAGGGAAACAAAGTATACAGAATAAACACGTACAATATCCCGGGCCACCTGATTGACAAAGAGACAAGCGAATGACACAGACTAAATACACACAGGTGAGAGGAGACAAGTAGACACAGGTGAAACTAATTAGGGCAGGGCAAACGATCAAAACTGGCAGGAAGCAAACAAACAACAGGAAGCAAAGCAGCACAGGACATATGAGGTAGAACACTTACCAAAATAAATCAGGAAGTAACAGAACATAAACCCAAAACCATGACAGTAATCTTCACAGATCTTTAGACAGCGGTGTAAACGCTGGGACGTTCCTGTGAATAAAAGTTCCTGGTACTTTGGGTGGAAATGCAGCTTAATACTACCTGCAAACTCCACGGGACTCTGGAGAGCATCCAGGCTACAAGGGATGTGTGAAGTAGCGACCAAATGTTACCTAATGTGGTTTGACTTTAGTTTACAGCACAGTTTTCTTGACCCTGTAAGAAAGTGAAACTATGTTAAATAAAGGCCAAATAAATGTATTGTCCTCGGAGCTCTGTGTTTTGTCTGACTATTATAAAGACTATGTCCGGTATAATATTTGTCTTATTACAGCCTGTGTTGTCTAATTAAGCTATCGTAGGCCCATGTTGGCATTAAATGTGATGTCTAATTTGGCATAATTTGGTAGTATGGGAAAAATAGCGTCTAACTGTAGTATATTTTGGATGTGATATGGTATTTGATTTACTTAAACTATGATCTTGTAAAATGGTTTATTATGATCTATTTGGTTTCTAACTAGAGTATAATTTCGTATAATAGTGTCTACGTATAGTATATTTGGGGTCTAATATGGTATATGCGGTTTCTAATTACAGCATAATTTAGGTGTATGGTGTGTTATTAGGGTAAACTTTGTTTACTTTCTAATAAAGAACATATGTCTATTTTCGGACTAATTTGATACAAAGTACGGTTAATTCTTAGTTCTTAATTATTAGTGTTCCATAAAATAAAGTGCACCCAAAATATGTTTAAAATATTTATGAAATATTTTCTAAAATCTTAAACCCTTCATGATACAAAAACCTTCTACAAGCATTGCATCAACACTGATCTAAAGAGTGTTTGGGAATGCTGACCTAAAACACTGCATTTACCTTTGACTCCACCTGTGCCTGTTTCCATTACCACCCATTACCACCATTCGCGGTTCCAAGAGGAGGTCCCTGTTGGCACACTGTTCCCATTGCTCTCAGCAGGGTACTGCTCCTCCTCTCCATCCGTCCCTCCCTCCATTCATCCATCCATCATGAGTAGGCTGCTAAATGGAGCAGAGCACCTTGCCTCTGACCCCTTTCAATGAGCCATGGGGTCTTCCAGTGGTGCAACGCTCCCATGGTCCCAAGGGGAGTGATTTGGCGTAACCCGCTTGCATTGGTAATGTGCCATAGCATTCAGGGTGCATTAAGCCTCTGAACATTCCCTCCATCTCTACCTTTCTCTCTCTTTCCCTCTGCCTCTAGATATCCTTTTCTCTCTGCACATGACAAGGTGGGCCCAAGTACAAAATACATATTTGGTAACAATTATTGTCAATGTCATTATTAGTATTTGGTCATAAACCAAAGTATTGGAAAAATTATAATTTTGACCTACTTGTGAAGCATCATCCTCTGGTGATCATCAATGACAGTACAATGTTTAATGTCAATCCATCCAATAATTGTTGAGATATTTTAGTCTGGACCAGAGTGGCGGCCCGACTGACCAACCGACAGTACCATAGAGCCATGGATGGCAGTGTGGCTAATAAACATTTTAAAGTTGAACATCAGGGATGTGAGCCTGAATGAAACTGAGACCTTAGACCGCCATCCTACCCTGTCAGTCAGAAAAGTTTAGATCAGTAGCTTGAAAGACTTGACTCTCTAAATTCAGAGAAATGATTTTCAAAGTATAATATTTTAATACCATAAATAATGTGATTTTTAAATGAATACAGAGTATTCAGCAATGGTTAAATGTGGCAATTAGGTATTCAGTTGCTTATAACATTTCTTTGCGTCCATTCTGCAACAACATCTAAAAACACACAAAGCACAAATGTTTACATCTGTTAGCCTATCTTGAAGTTAGACATGTTGACTTTTACATATTTGTTCGTCTCCACTGTCAGCAGACTGTAAAATCCTGATCCTTTAGCTTATTGTTCCATTACCTCTGAACCATCCAGGCCGTTATGTCTACCCTCCCTTAAATACTTCACTCACCCCGTCTACCACCTGTCCATCCCATCAACTCGTCCTCCTCCTTCACCATTTCTCCTGCCACCCATCCATCCGCTTGTCTTCCTCCATCCATCAGTGCATTTATTCCTCCCTCCATGCCTTTAGCACTCTTGCACTCCCCCATCCATTATTTCATCGCTCCCTTCCTATTTTCCTCAGTCCATTCAGTCCCTCCATCCATCTATTCTATCCTCCTTCCATCCCTCATTTTACCCATTCATCCTTTCCTCTTGTCACTTTCTTCCCAGCTCCCTGAGAGGTAATTTCTGTCCAGTGGCAATATGACAGTCAAACCCCTCCAACCCCGTGATAAAGTTACTCAGGTCAGGGGAGAGGGGCGGACAGAATCTAAACCTTATCCCAAGGTCTGAGAAGTGATTCTTCCATTAATTAAAGGGATAGTTCAACATGTTTGAAATATATGTATAATATGAGAAAATTGATATCAGTCTGTGCATTAAGTACAGAGCTGGATTGAGGACAGGATTAGCCTAGCTTAGCAAAAAGCCTGGAAGGTGGGGAAAAGAGAGCTAACTTTTTTCAGTATGACTTGGAAGCAGTAGTAGAAAAAGTACTCAGGTATTTTACCTAAGTAAAAGTAGAAATACCACAGTGTAGAAATACTTTGTTACAAGTCCTGCATCCAAAATTTTACTTGAGTAAAAGTACATAAGTATTGCCATCAAACTATACTTGAAGTAGCAAAAGTAAAAGTATGCATTATGCAGAAAGGTTCATTTTAGAATAATATATGGATTGTTGGACTATAATTATTGATGCATTTATGTGTACATGACTTTAATGTTGGAAATGTGGGGCTAATTTTAATGACTATATACTGTATATTACGTATTATCTCAACCTATAATAATACGTCATCATTTATTTGTTGATTATATTTTGTGTCATTGATCTGAATCTGCCAATTAATAGTCACTGAAGTTATCAAATAAATGGAGTGGAGTAAAAAGTATAATATTCCCCTCTGAATTATAATGGAGTAGAAGTATAAAGTAGCAGAAAATGGAAATAGAACCAAAGAGGCAGTTAGCCTCTGCCAAAACCAAAACAACATAAATGTGACTCCCAGTAACTCCAAAGTTGTCTTATTTATATGTTGTGTCTTCTTAGCTGTCTTGCTAACAGTAGCCACAGGTCTTCTGGAGAGCTATTTGCAGACACCACGGCTAACATTGAGTTAGCTGTTGATGGTCAGAAATTACCTTTAAACTGTGGACTGACTGCCTGTTAAACCACAGTTTTTTTTTTCTTTTTCTACACGTGTTAAATACAGAATACAGA
Source organism: Coreoperca whiteheadi (assembly GCA_011952105.1). NCBI lineage: Eukaryota > Metazoa > Chordata > Actinopteri > Centrarchiformes > Sinipercidae > Coreoperca > Coreoperca whiteheadi. Next base: position 24,324,957 of record CM022480.1, read on the forward strand.
CATGTGAATCAAGAAGCATTAGAGTTTTTTAAAGGCAGGTTTGACAGAGTTGGGCTGAATAAATAAATCAATGTAAGGAGTAATTTACTTAATTCCTTTTGCTGTTGAGTAAGTCGTTGAATTTTTTTATCGAGTAATATCTATTGAGTTACTGATTCCTCTTTTCAAGTAACTTGCCGAACACTGCTAATTACCACATTTTATCTTGTTTTATTAATCCGTACACAAACAGAAATGTAAAAATTGACAATTTGTGAATTAGTTGCCAGTTGCAGCGACTGTTGCAGTTGCAGTGACTGCGCAGCAGAGTCACAGTGAAGTCGCCAAGTTTGGTAGCACCATGCCTGTTCAGAGTTTTATACCAAAAATGTTGCTTACCGTCCATATCTGGTGGAGATGCTGCACCAAAGTGCTGGGCGAATGGATAATCATCAAGAAGTAGTTCCGGCACGTAACTCCCCCTGAACCCACAAATTGTAATTTTTACATTTCGATTTGTGTACAGATAAAACAAACTATGTATAACATGTTATGTAGTCAGCTTTAGTAGTTGTGTATTTCAACTTTGTTGTCAGCCAGGCTATGTCCTAACTCTAGCTCTATATTTAACACACAGACATGAGATTGATATCAATATTTTCATCTCACTCTCTGAAAGAAAGCGAAGAAGCAAAATGTTGAATTATTTCTTTAATGCTCTCATATGTTCATCCCCATTACTTGATGGATCATTTGATTCCTTCTTCTTATTATTGTTCTTTTCTTTTTTTTTTTATGTATCAAATTTAAATGCCACTGGTTAATGTATTTTTCACAATGTCAAGGAGACATTGATTATTTTTGTCATTTTGCCGAACACACGCACATCATCTGTGGATTCATGCATTCGTGACATTCGGTGTCAACTGAAAAGCTCACACACATACATCTACCAATCTACATATAAAAATGGCTTGTGTAACTGGGTTCAGTAAAAATAAGTCCCTTTGAGAAACAATCAGACCAAACCAAACGCAATTATTTGACAAGCACACAATCAAGCCGTTTTAGATGCAGCACCTGGATTCTCTTCTTTATCCCTTGATGCATGGAGTAGTGAGGGAGCAAAACAAACAGTCGGCATTGTGAGCCTTCAATTGAATCCTCCATTGTAATCCCCTAGTTTTTAATCAAGGCATATAATTACTGCCTATAATACAGCATTAGTACTCATACCCTAAATTATGATTGCACAGAGAAATTGTGATTATTTCCTTTTCCTGAATCTAACCCTGTCTCTGCCAGGTTCATTATAGCTACTTATAGCTCTCAGTGGCGGCATGACATCAGCCCTTAAGTTGGGCCATTTTGTACCTTGTTCCACAGGTGTCCAAGACATTTCTTAACAAATGTAGCTCTGCAGCACCTCACAAAGTGAGAATAGTGCCGGATGTATGTGGCAATCAGTGCTTGGTGGGTATGAAAGAGTCATAGAGGCTGATTGCACTGTGGGAGCCACAGAGCAGTGCTCCTCAGACTCTCTCCATGCTAGGAATAACAAGCTCCATCGCCCACAGTGTGAAACAACAGACTGCTAATTGGAATCAGCACGCCTCTCCCTGAGCTTATTCTAATATCTGCCGGATGCCTGGTTTGTGCTATAGGTAAGGTACGGGGGTGTGCTGTTGCAGCTGTTGTCCATGAATGACGCAGATCTCTTCAGCGGTGCATTTAATAATGATGCGTTGTGCTGGAACGCCCCTCATGAAAATAAGAAGGAGTAACAACCTATCTAACCAATTGTACAACATGATGAATTTGTTCCTCAGCATCTACATCTCTACATCACACACCTCTGCATTTTCACCACAACTGTTTACACTGTAGTTGATTTATAAGTAGTACTATGGATACCTATGTTGCAAGAGAGTCACTTTAAACTGTCAAAAAAAACTCATTGCTGACAATTTTGATAAATGGTCAGGGGTTCAATTTGACAAACCCTATTAAAATTAACCCACTAGGTAGCCCTGGGGCCTGGTCCTCCTACCCTTTGTGCACTGTGTACTTTTTCGCCTTCAAGCACCAATCTTGTACATCCACACAGCAGACCAAACACGGCAGCTTTGCAAAATGTTGTCTGAAGTTCTCCTACGGTGGAATCCTACTCCGCCACAAGTTAACCCTGTGTCAAATAGGGTTTTTCCCATTACCCCGGGCTTGTCCCCCTTAGCCATGCTGAGCCAAGCCGTGATGGCATGTGCTTCCACTTCAGCCACACAGCAGGGGATAACTGCGCCAATCCATGCTGCTGTGGTCCTGCTTGGTAGACGGGTCGGCCACGGCCAACCCATGATGGTCTCATCCCCTTAGTTGTGTCCTGTACGGACATGCGGCTGTACTCGTGTGTCTGTGCTGGAGACAAGAGAGAAGGCGCTGTTTCTAAAATCCTCTCTCTGGTAGGTGCTCAGTAATTTTGTAGCTTCTAAGTGAATCTCTGTGATTTGGAGTTTAGTTTCACTCTTGTGTTCCTGTTTGTACTTTCATATATCAGCCTTATCAGCTTATTTACTACTGATGATGAAAACCGAACCTTTCCTGCTTCTGCTGCATCACATTTAAAGCTTTCCACTGGAGGACCGGTGGGTTGCTTCTATTATTATTACTATAAGAAATGCAATGTACTGATCACAGACTTAGTGGAGCTTCCTCAGCAGTGCTATACTTAAATAAAACAGATCTAATCAACCAGATATGGCCATATTGGATGTGAATCAGTGTTCTCAGGGAGGAACTAGCCACAGTGAACTGAAATGGCTAGCACACTTCCAACATGCCGTTAATGTAAACTGTCTCTTGCTGTACAGTGGGAGAAAAACTCTCGCACCACGCCCGCACAGCTCGACTGCTCACGGTCGTTCAAGGCATGGCTCGGCGCGACGGAAAAACCCCAAATGAATTAGTGGTAAGTTGAACACAAAAAAATATTTTTAGGAATATGTACCACGTAAGCACAATGTCACCTGAAATGATAACGGCCTTAAATCCAGATTGGGACACAGAGTTCTTCCACGAAACAAGAATAATAATCACAGCATTATGGCCCTTATCATTTCAGATGAGATGATTCATTGTCACATATGCTATTTTGGACTACAGGCAAAACATTTAGCCAAAAAAACGTGACACTGTGAACCTGGGCTTATCGGGACCCTTTGTTGGTGGTGGTAATCCAGCCTTGCTTTCAAACTCGTGACTGTCACGGATTGTTGTGAGACTGCGTTGGACATACCTAATCCATTTTAAATATTGGACAATTCTGTAAAATCCTTGGTTATGAATTATGATTAGGAAGACTATAAAGAAAACAAATTTAAAACCTCAATGCCAATGTTTAAAAAGTATTTATTTCTATAGTATCTGCACATGGCAACTACAGTATAGTTACTTTTAGGTAAAATTTGTGGTTCTGTCAACAAATCTCATGAAAGGACCAAAACCAACAATACGTTAGTCCATCGCTCATTCCTTCTATACTATATATATTTAAAAACAGCTCACAAATATATATATTTATATGTTATAATATGGTGCTTTTAAAAAGCCACAGTCATTTCCTAAAACAGCTGCCCACTGTAGTTTTTAGGAAACGTTACTCAAACGGGAGCAACATTGTTGATGAGTATTTGGTTTTCGGACAGCAATGGAGCGCTATGGCACAGAGGAATAAGTTATATCAGGCTTTGACTACACAGGCAATACTTGTTAGTGAGGTCATTGTTGTTTTTGTTTTTGGTCCTTTCATGGGATTTGTTGACAATAAGACAAATACAGAATATCACATCATGTGAATATCATATGCTGGCACTGAGCATTGTATAAGAACTGTCCAATCAGTATTCATCAATCATGATTAGTAATAGTAGTAAGATGTCTTGTTGATTTTGGAATGTGAGTTAGCCTAGCTGGCAAGGAAATTCCCTTCGTTTGAGCCGGACCTTCAGCATATATCTATCTGCCTTCTAGAACTGCTCTCCAAACCTCTGTAAAGGTTTCTCGAATGAAGATTCACATTATACATTCTTCCACCATGGGCTCCAGTTCAAAGGTTAACATACAGCAGCAGTTAACTCGTAAATTTCGTAAATATGTTATTCAGAGCTTACACTGAGCTTGATTTCCGCGTTCAAGGTGGCAGCACGGAGAATGTTCCTGCATTGCAAACACAAAGACTAATGTATTCTCTCTTAACTCATGCACACAGCCCACCTCACACACACACACACACACTCTAGGGCACTACTCACATACTATAACATACATACTTGTGTGAGGTACGTGTACGTGTGCGGTTGAACCTGTACCTCCAAAACACATGGCATGCATGTACAGGGATGTAAGCAGTCATACGTAATCTACTCTCCTACATACACATACACAAGTATACTGACTGATAACTCATGCAGAAATTGCACAGGGAGGACTTTGGAGGCAATGATGTGACTTTTCCTGACTCTGGACATCGTAGAGTTCGGTAACAATACAGCTGGGAATACCATAGGCATTGGGCATTCCGACAATGTATTCTGGCAATCAAATGCACATCTGCAGGTTTACACAAACACATATGTAAACCACGTATAGATTATACGGTACATGCACAAGTAACATCAGTCAGCCACAAGATTCTTTTTACGTCACAAAATCATAACACTTTCTTCCGTAGGTGGGGGGAGATAAATAATGCAAAGTTGAACTGAGAAAGAAAGAAATCAGGTGTCAGTGTTGTTTCTAATGCAGTACATCATATCACCAAATCATTTCAATGACTGGCAAGCGGAGATGGATATGTGAGAAAGTGCGTGTCTTGCTTAGATCTCTGTCTTGCTTCTACATGCAGTGGTTGAGGGTGATAAATGACCCGATTTGACAATGGTGGGTGTAACCACCAGCGTCAATATCTCAATAGCTTAACAAGGGTTATCATGTGCTGTTGGGGTGAGAATGATTGTAGGGGTGGCGGTGGTGCTGTACAACGTGCACATTTTGTGATTTCATATCTGTATTTCCAAGCGCGCGTGTGCTGTTTGCTTTTGCACATGCCCAAGTATGTGTGAAATGTTGCGTATTTGCACGCATGTGTGCGAATCACACTCCAGCTGCCAATGCAGAGGATTAAAGCAGCGATGCCAGTGTGTGTGTGGGGGGGGTGTGGGGCTGGACTGTAACCCCCTTAACAAGCCTTTACAATCCTATTGATTGCTCATTAAAGCCCCCGGCTAAAAATACAGCCTGTTGCCGTCGAGGGAGAAGAGACTGCGTATCATTCACCTGAGGAGCGAAGATGTAAACTCTGCATGTTTTGAGGTGCACAGCTACACACCTAAAAATATGTAAACACACACCTGGCTCAGGACTGTGCGCACGCACCTGTAGACGCATGTCACAAATATGACAAAGATGATGCATGTCCAAAACTGTCAAAACACATATACACGCACACAGTCCACCCTTTCTATGAAGCGTGACCGAGTGCATGTACCCCCCCCCCACCCCCCACCCTTTTAATTAAAGCATGCAGTAAGTGTGAAATTAACTCTCTCCTACACCAGGCCTGACAGCTCTGAGTGGGAGGAGGGAGAATCAGACGCCTTTGTCTCTGCACGTAATTAGAGAGATGGGGAGAAAGAGATGGGAAGAGGGAGAAAGAAAGAACACCAGCCGGTCCACCACAATGACAAACCAGCAGCGAGACGGAAAAGATAAAAGAAAGACAGGCTGGAGAGGGGGGATGAGGAGAGGAGGGCTTGGAGGATGATAAAGTGGAGGGAGGAAGATAAAGTAAGATGGAGAAGGGGATCAAGGGACGGAGAGATTTTAGGGAAAGGAGGGGTTGGAGAGACAAACGAGGGAATAAAGGGATGATATGGGGACAGTGGAGGAAGCAAGCAAGAAAGAAAGAGATGTGGAGGCATGTGGAGGGGTGCTGTAGTCAATACCACCTGTAACAAAGAAAAAAAGATACCTCATCCTCTCATGCCCGGGGATAATTTGATGATCTGCCGCGGCACTGCCTTGTTCTGCAGTGAGAGCGAGAACCACAAGCGAGAAAACCACAGAGCAAGAAAAGAGCAGAGAGAAAGAAGGCGGAGATGGGTAAGGGTAGCGGCAGGCGTGATAGATGGTACAATTTGGAAAAGGAGAGTCTTATGAGTTTAAGAATTGATGAAGACAAAATGGGCCCCGGTAGCGGGGGTAATAACTTGTGGGGCTTCATGCTGCTCCTTATGGGCTCCTTATGGGCCGCGTCCCGGCTCGGCCCGCCTCTGATGGACAGTTTCCCAACCTTCCTCCGTCCGGGGAGGGGCATCATGCTAGTTTAAGGTGGGAAATGGCTAGGTGCAGGTGCGGTGGGAAGCTACAGCGGATTTGAGCTTTAACTTTTAATTCATTAGTGGACCTCCAGTGGTGGTGAACTCCTCACTTTCTGTAGGTTTCTCCAGGATGTGCACTGTAAAACGCTGCTTTAGTTATTAAAGGGGAACTTCACCGATTGTACACATCAAAGTGTGTTTACAGGTGTTGGGGAGTACTACTGCATGTGAAAAAGGTTGTATAAAGCCTTTTTTGGCTCCAGAAGAAGCTGTGTGAAATTGATAAATTAGTTCAAGTGATGTCACTGAAGACTATACAAGTTTGAAAATGAAAAGAATCTGGGGGTGTGGCGTTAGAAAGAAATGAGCTTACCAGACCTCTGTAGCCCCCTCCTCATTATCTCGCCTTGAGGCTAAGCTAGATTAGCCGCTACTAGCATAACCCACCAGAATCTATGAGCGAACAGTCAGCAGTTGATTTGCGTTGTGGGTAATGTAGGCATCAGGCTTTGACGAGGAATAAGAATGCATGGAATAGAAAATATCTCTGGTTCTGCTGCGTTGATTAGCATTCTTTTTTTTTTTTTTTTAAACTGTCCGTGTTGAGTGTGACAATTTATAGGGGTGCAATGCTAAATCAGTAGGGCACTCTTTTAATTTACTTCATAACAAAAAATTATTTATTACTTTTTACTTCACTATCTATCTGATTTCTGTGTTACACATTATTTTGAACATGATTTCACTTAACATACAGTAAAATAACTTTAAGCTCAAATAATATTTTGTTACAGTTTCAACCCAACAGTTATATGTAGTTTGGGCACAAACACTTAACATATGGATATACAATATTATTATCATTTATGAATTATAATCTGAAGTGACAGTGAAATTCTGAAAGGGACTACTTTCACAAAGTTCTGTCAACCGACAATATTTTGTTCAGATACTTTCCTTTTGCAGCAAATAACTTATAGTAGTTGGGGTGGCCATTTAACATTCTTCATCTTAATGAAAAATCACATTAGGGAAAACAATTAAAACACTTTTAAAGTTTAGTGAACAGTGCTATTAACATAGGAACAAATGAACTATTAGAATTATACCCAGCTGGTATTACAACTTAATTTGCCTTTAACTACATTTCACTGATCATACTTCGATAGTTTAAGTTCAATTTTAAATGCTTACATTTCATTTGAAAGGATTCGATTTTCAAACCACTCCAACATGCATGTTCCCACAGATCGGCTATACAAAATGATATTGCCAAGATGACATTTTACCATTTAAGATGGTATAACCATAAATACATTATTAAGCACAGCTTGATACTCATTCAGTAATTATTGACCACGTCGCACCAATATACCAAACCAGTCCCACTTCAGTTCTTGAAAATTTTGTGACACAAGGACAAGCATAGTATATAGAGCAACAAAGTCTGCATATGCAGGAGGTCAGGGTGGGTCAAACGCAGGACTTTCACGCAGGAGACCGGGGGTTTAACTAGTTTTGGTGCCTAACTAACCTGGGTCCATCACCTGAAATGGTTCTCAGCAAGCTTTATTTTAAAAGTCTAATTGGACATTGCATATTTATTATTGTTAACTTCACCAGAAAACTAAAACGTGGTGAAGGCGGTAAAGATACTTCCAATTGAAATACACATTAGTTTGAAAGTCATGCTGAGTGACACGAAACTAGATGGAAAATTTGTGTCCATGTACACGAATCCTATAGTTTTAAACTCGTGACTGTCACGGATTGTTGTGAGACTGCGTTGGACATACCTAATCCATTTTAAAGCACACAGACTGTTGCCTTTGTGCTCCTCAATATGTGGTGCCCTCAACATCTTATTTCTTTTCAGGCTTCTATTCATAAGAGACAGGAACAGATTTATTGACCTTGATGAGACCAACTGAGAGTCACAATTTTACCACTAAGCAATGGGAAATTGATTAGGCTATTGTTGGTGTGGCAACGGCATTGTATTGATATTACATTTGTACATGCATTTCTATACATGCATACTCACCCGCACAAAGTATTCTGAAATTTGTAATTCAGCCAAATGGAATCATTGAAGGTATTGTACAGTTACCATTGTTTACTGAGCCCACTGGACTCTAAGTGCAGCATTTGGTTCAGGTGTTGTGAGCAGTGTTCTGTAAAAACTACCCGAGGTCATGCAGTAACACGATTAGATTATTATAATCTAGACAGAAGAGAGACACACTTTGTATTTGGTTTGCACACACACGCACGCTCACAAAGCATTTTGCCAATCACTCTCCGGGTATATTGCAAGTTGGGAGCGTGAAGGATAAAAGTGGGAGGAATAGGTGCAGCGGCAGAGAGAGAAACACAGACCGAGAAAGAGGATGTCAACAGAAATCCCAAGTGGATGTCTCGCCCCTGAGGGCATCCTGCCCTGTGGCTAGAGGCAGAGAGAGAGACCTTCACACTGCTGTGCAAATAAAGTAACTCTCCACCAACAAGCAGCTCTACTATTCAACACAAAATCTGCCAGCTAAAGCTTGGGACAGACCTTAAAATTATTGAGTCAAAGAAAGGTCAATTAGTGGTTAGAATGGCGTTGCTAGGCGACCTCCGAAATCCAACAAATTCATGGTATTCTTACACCAAAAACACAAATGGACATCCATAAAACGCTGTTTGCCTTGCTAATGTGTGATGCAGTTTACAAGGAAACGTCAAAGAAATGGAAGTTGAAATTAGAAAAGACACGGTCAATAAGGACTGTTGACAGCAGTTGATTACAAAGAGTTGGACTTGAGTAAACTAAATAAGAGTGAGGTGAATTTCAGGTGTGACTCTGCTCTGAAACCTGATAAACTGGAATATATATTAATTATTAATCACACTGCACTATTTTACCATTTGCTCACCTTTTTACAGATTAGTTTAAATTGTTACTTCTCCCGTACACGCAACAAGCAGCTTAAATGTTGGCAAATGTTGTGGTCCCATTTTACTCTACTTCTTATAACTTTTTTTTACATTTCATAGGCTATTCAATATGTTATGACTAGTGCTCTGATTGTTGAGCTGGTCTGCTTTCTTGTCCCAACACATTTCATTGTACCACACACACACAGAGCAGAGAGGTCAGGGCAGACAGGATGAAGTGTGGCTAAAGAAAGGAAATAATCTTAAGCCGATTTTGTTTTAAACAGAAAAATACAACAGTTACTTTACACCTTCTAAATTCAACTTTCTCTCTTCAAATTGCCTCGTTAACTCATCGTAAAACACACTTAGTAGTTAGTAATAAATTCACACCAGCTCAATCCAGTTATTTGCCAGTTGACCTTGAACCTGCCACTAGAATTTAGGATTTTTTTTTCAGTTTTCCCTGGCCTTTCACGCATTCGACATGCCCTGCCTCAGATATGTTACAGGTGTCTGGGCATTTAAATTCTGCAACCCCAAAAGTAGGAGCTACATTAGGTTCATAAACCTTTGCATCTGGGCTGAACACAAGGTGCAGAGCATCGCGATGTATGACAAAGCCACAGGGTGAGACATTTACACTGAACAGTTTTGAGCATTGTTCAAGCACCTGAGGTTTACTCCATCGCACATGTCAAACCTCAGAGAACCTACTGGCTGTTTCTCTGGGCTGGCACATTTCTTTCCACAATGGACACCCAGACTGCTCTTGTGTGCCTTCCTCTATCATAGCTGCTCCTGTGATTGTCAGAAGATTGGGACAAAGTTTACGACAGTGGAAAATTTAGCACCATCCATAGTTTGGGGAACGTTGGCAGTTGTGCGAAAATTGATGGTGAATTGAAAATGCGCTTCAACCTTTTCAGAGTCGAGAAGCTCTACAAGGGCCTGCGGGGGAGCAAGCTTATGGCATTAAATTAGTCTCTAAACCCGCACACATTTAAAAACTGGCACATATATGGGATACAGTATCCACGAGGCTGTGACGAGCGCTCGCGGGATCGCAGCTGCTCAACATGCTCGGCAAGTTGAGTTTTGAGACTTTGGAGGTGGGAACTTAACTTTCTTCTGATTGGCTGGCAGGGGCAGCTTGTCTCGCCTATCGTCACGTCTGCATTCAAGGTTTATCCAGGTCATGGCAGTGCACAGATCCCACTTTTGAAGGTGAGTCTGGTCGGTTTTTCCCTCAAAATGCGCATTTGGCAGAGGCGCCAACTCACAAGGAAGACTCTTTGTTTTTGTAAATATACAGTATGCAGTATAGCCTGAGAGGACGAAAAACCCTAAATATACTAGCCAATGTAGCTAACGTTAGCCTTGTTATGCAGTGACTTCATGCTTCATAACTTCAACACTTGCAGATACAGCTGCTGCACAGATTGAAATAAAAAACAGTCAGATTGCAAAATTAGACTAGAGTTAGCTGATGAGCCCCCTCCCTGGCCCGGATAAGTGCATACTGTGAGTCAGAAGTAATTGGTGCTATAACGTTACATATCTAAATGGTTCTGTGAAGATACTCCAGCAGCTTAGTGATGTATGATCTGAGCTGCTGAATTAAAATCCCTCTTTTCCCTCACATATCTCCTGTAGGGATGCTGCGTTACCCTGCTCCCTGGCTGTGCAGTTGCTCCCTGCAGATCCTCTTATCTCAATGCAGGACATCCTTTTACACTCTTCTGCAACAAACACTCAGCATTTACAACTGTCTTTGTAAACATGTTTCAGTACAAGCTTGTCCATCATTTAGCCGGTAACCAATGTATTGTAGTTACAAATAGCTGTAACGTTGACCCATCCATCTATCTTTTACAGTGTTAGGCAGACGCAGCCTTTAATTTAGCTAGCTACTGTTAGCCGTTCCCTGGCAGCTCCCGAGCAGCCGGGAATCCAGGGCGGCTGGGTGACCGTCCGAAGGAAGCGTAGCCCTAGGCCGAGGCCCACGGTTCACCACCAACCCGTTCCCGTTTCCAACAGGTTCTCCCCACTCAGCGACG
>CM022480.1:24337259-24379625 GCA_011952105.1 Coreoperca whiteheadi
TGAGGTTTCTATCGTTTTTTTCCCCTGTTAAAAGGGTTTTTTTTGGGTAGTTTTTCCTTAATCGAATCGAGGGTCTAAGGACAGAGGGTGTCGTATGTTACAGATTGTGAAGCCCTTTGAGGCAAATGTGATTTGTGATACTGGGCTATATAAATAAAATTGAATTGAATTGAATTGAATTGAATTGAATTTTGTATAGGTTTTTGGCCAATAAAAAAAAAAAAATGGAATGATGCCTCTAGTCTCATGCCTTTTCTTTTATCCTGTTCTGAGCCTAGTTCAAAAGCAGCTATTTGAATCCATACTGTAAGTTCAAGTAGAAAGACTTAGTACCATTCAGTTTAAACAAACATATATGATGACTGATTTTCTCACTTTCTTGGTTAGCAGTACTACCAAGGTAGGTCTTCAGAGTGTGGTTGCAGACCAAAGCCCCATTTCCTAAAGCATCTTAAGGCTAAGGATGATCTTAGTCCCATTCTAATTTGATGGACTAAGATCATTATAGCCTGAAGATCATTTTGGGAAATTAAGCCCAGTCTTGTAATGATTAATGTTGCAAATAATTTAAAAGCACACAAAAGGGCATGTCTTGCAGTAAAGTTGTTTAATTCTAAACAATCTGAGGCAATAATACCCTTGAACATTTCATCATATACTTCTACACAATATGCTCAACAGTGTTCAACAGCATATTCAAGTAATTAACAACTGCAAGAGCTTGCAGTAAGGGTTACACTAATGTTGTAACATTTTAACTTAAATCAAGGGACATCTGGCTCATGCTGTACAGAAAATGTTTGGCTCATGAAAGTTAGAAGCAGCTAGAAGCACAAAAAATAGAATAATAAGCAACAGTATGAAAGGGGACTGTTGTTGCTTTAATATTATATATAGACATAACAATGTTAGTTTACAGTTGTGGTTACAGTGAAGTTACTTGCTTTTCATTTGCTTTTATTTGATAATTTTTTAGTTTTCTCTACTAAACTCATTTATGCACCAATATAGTAAAGCAGATTCCTTGTATGTGAAAACCTACTTGGCAATAAACCCGATTCTGAGCTCACTGTTTTGGGTGAAAAAGCCTTGCTGTTATTTTGGAGCGCTGCAGACGGCTTCTGTGCTGGGGGTAATCCCAATACCAGCAAGAGCACATCGGCTCAAACTGTCAACAGCGTTCTGTGTGCTCGTGAACTTGCAAGAACGACTATGGCAACGGCTGCACATGTACATGCAGCAGCTGGTAGTGTCATGGTTCTGGCCAGTCCATGTGTTTCTTGTGTTTTCCCATCCCTGGTGTGTCTGTCGAGTTCCCTGTGTGTCTCTGTGATTGTATGTCTTTGTTCATGGCATGGCATCCCCGACTGAGTTCTCCACAATCTCCACTGATTCCCGTGTTGCACACCTGCTCGTCATCTTCATCAAGACTCCCGCATACATACGCCGGCGCTTCACACCAGACTTCGCCAGATCTTCAGTTTACTTCCATGGTAACCACACGGCCAAAGTCTCGAAACTAAGCTTACGTAGATTTATGTCTATGAAACTCCAAGTTAACGTATGTTGCGCTCATGTCCAGGATTCACTACCCCACTACTCTGCCTGCCAGCTTCAAGATCTCCGCCTTGCCATACCGCCACTCACAACATCAGCGGCCCCCATTCCTCAACCTCAACCAATCCTCTGCCTAGGAAAAACCCACTACTTCACTGACCTTCTCCCCCCCTTCCTCTGTCAATTAATAAATCGAGAAAACCTTACTGTACCTCTCTGTCTCCCCAGTCTTGCATCTTGGGTCCAGCCTTTAAAGGAACCCACTCTAACAGGTAGCTCCTTCAAACTTTGTAGGTTTTTGTTTTTATCCGTATTACCTATGCATCGGAAAAGGATGTTGGATTTTGGATTAAAGAGCAGCAGACCTTGAGACGATTCACCCAGCCATATCAACCAGGCCAGACAGAGCAGGGATAGGAGCCATAGGATAGGATAGAATCCTGCTGAGAGTGAATATGAGTAAAGGTGCTGGGACTAATAACATCCCTGGCCATGTACTGTACTAGAACATGTACCAATCAGGTAGTTGATGTTATTACTGACATTTTTAACATATCCCTGTCACAGGAGATTGTTCCCACCTGCTTCAAGACAGCCACCATCGTCCCTGTGCCCAAAACGTCTGCAGTGTCTAGTCTAAAAGACTACCGCCCTGTGGCTCTCACCCCCATTCTGATGAAGTGCTTTGAAAAAACTGTTTCTCCAGCACATAAAGAACAACATCCCAGCCAGCCTGGACCCTCACCAGTTTGCTTTCAGAACTAACAGATCCACAGAGGATGCCATCTCCATTGCTGTCCATTCAGTCTTCACACCTTGAGAACAACAACACCTACATCAGAATGCTGTTGGTTGATTTCAGCTCAGCATTCAACAAAATCTCCCCCATGAAACTAGTTGGAAAACTTAGCACACCGAGTATCATACTCTGTAATTGGATATTGGACTTCCTCACAAACACAGCCCAGTTCGGATCGGTGGTCACACCTTCTCCCCTCTAGTGCTGACACTAGTGTGGGAATACCCTGTCGCCAGGGCGTTTGTGGACGCTGGTATTCAGCCCATCTATGGAGGCACCAATGAGATCATTAAACCACCATCATCCAACAAAGATGAGACTTCATATTGGGAGGAAATCAACCAATTGGAAGAGTGCTGCACAGAGAACAACCTACTCCTCAGCATCGGCAAGACCAAGGAGCTGATTGTTGATTTTAGAAAAAAGGAGGCAAAGACACCCCCCATCTACATCAGTGGAGCTGAGGTGGGGCAGGTGAACAGTTTCAGGTTCCTTGGAATCAGCATCACAGAGAACCTGACATGGTCCTCACATATCTCCATCCTGGTCAAGAAAGCTCAGAAACGGCTGTATTTCTTAAGGAAACTTAAGAACGCAAAATTCCCATGCCAAGTTCTAGTTAACTTTTACAGAGGAGCAAAAGAAAGCATGCTGACTGGAAACATTACAAACTGGCATGAGATATGCACAGCCCAGGACCAGAGGGCTCTGCAGCGGGTGATTAAAACAGCTCAGAAGAACATTGGTACCAACCTACCGAGTTTCAGTGATATCTATGAGGTAAGGTGCCTACACAGAGTCCAAAGGATAGTAAAGGACAGTACCCACCCCAGCCTCTTGCCGTCTGGAAAGATACAGAAGCATCTGCTTTTGTACCACCAGAGTACAGAGCAGATCCTTCCCTCTGTCAGGGTTTTGGGTTTGTGTTTTAGTTGTAATTTAGTCTTCTTCATTTTGTGTTTTGTATGGCTTCTGCTTCCTGTCTCTTGCTTCCCCTGCCCTGCAATAACCCCTTTCCCCATATTGCTCCACCACCTGCACCCCTGTTTCCACTCTCCCACTCCTCACCATCAGCTCATGCCCTCATCAGCCACTCACTATATATACTGTTCACTTCCTTTGCTCTGTGTCGGTTCGTCCCCGTTGCATGTTGGTTCTGTCTTGTCTGCCTGCCTGTTAATCACCTGTCTGTCTGTCTGTCTGTCTGTCTACCTGCCTGCCAGCAAGCCAGCCTGTTTATCTGCCTGCCTGCCTGTACCTGTTTACCGCCTGTCTACCTGCCAATAAGACATTTAACAAACATTAAAGTCATCGTCCTCCATCGTCTGTCTGCGTTTATGTCCTTTTCCTGTTGTCCTGTTTGCCAACTTGTGACACCCTCAGGCTGTGAGACTGCTAAATTCCTCCTCAACACTCCACCATGTAAAATAGTTTTATTTTCATGACATTTATATTTATCTTTTTGAGTAGCAAAAAATGGAACTGCAACTGAATCTCATTTTACACCCCCTTGTTGTAAAATGATAAATAAATCAACGTTGAACCTTGACTATCTTATTGAGCTAAACTAACAGGTAGCTCACAGGCTAACAAAATAAAATGTATTTTTAGCCCATTAGAATATCACAGATCATTAAACAAAATCAATCTACGTTCACCAGCTTAAACGGAAGTTATGTAAATTATACGCTGATTTTCTGTCGTCTCCACTCCTTGCAATAAAAAAATATGTGATTGCAGTGTCCATAGATTTGCTCTAAAATCTATTTTTTGATTGCAGTGTGGAACGTTTTGTTCTCAAAACTATTCTGTTTGATTGCATAATAAAGACACAAAGTACCCTCATAAATCCTGTGGTCCAAATAAAAAAAACTTCAGTTTTATTCTAATTGAGCTGAAGAAAGTTTTCAGATATCCAGGATTTGATGTCTTGAAGACAGCTATCAAGACAGTTAGTTTGTTGTAGTTATTACACTTTAGGGGGAGTTAGATCTGTGTGTCATCCGCATAACAGTGAAAAGATATGTTATAATTTTGAATAATGTGGCCAAGCAAAAGAAAATAGATGGAGAATCGGATTGGACCACGTATGGGACCTCATGGGGACACCACAGAAGGAAGAAGATGAGTTGCTAATAGAGACACAGAAACATCTGTTGGATAAATATGAAGAAAAGTAGTTTAAGGCAGAACTAGAGACCCCTGCCCATTGGTTTAATCTGTGAATGAGAATATAATGATCTTCTTTGAAGAGTTTAGTTAGAATAATGTCGAGAGAACAGGGGGAGGCCTTCAGAGAAGAGATATGATGACGTTCTGGTGATGGAGTTAAAGGGTTAGTTCGGGGTTTTTTAAGCGGGGTTGTATGATAGTTGATAGATGGGCGGGCAGCCAGTTTGTAGAAGTAGACAGCTGCTCTGCCACAGACGCTCAGCTCTGTATTGTTGTGAATGGCAATCGACAGTAACATGTATTTTAACCGCCAAAAGGAAAATCAATATCTTTCTGAATCTGAGGATGCCAGCGCCTCACACACAGTCTGCATCACCAACCATCCAGAGTTACCTGCCTTATTGACTGCCGGTTTCTTGCAGACCTTCTTCAGTTTTCCAAAGATAACAACATCACAGACCAGAAGGGCCTAAAGTGAGTTTTTAGTTCTCACTACATTTTATTGCATAATGACTTGATTATTAGACAAACTAAAGTTTCACGCTACGTTTTCCTCATCAACATAGATTACTTGTGTTAGCTCTTGGTATCAGTAAACTAGCTGAAATCGCAAACGCTACAGCCATTAGTATACTATGGTATGTGTAGGTGCAACTTTACTGGTAAGGATTATATATGCAGAGTTGTCTCGCTCATACCGGTGTAGTGTTGAGGACCACATTCAGTGCTACTAGACACAGCTGTTGAAGGCAAATATCATACAACGGAACACGGTGAAATTTATTTGGTGACCTAGACACTTGTTTGTTAGAACAGCCGGGAAAAACACAAGCATGATATCAATATTTCGTTTTTCGTTGTTTAGAAAAGTTTGATTGTAGTCTCATCCGGCAACAGCACTTTATTACGGGAGGCACAGCTGTTGTAAGCGGAGTCATACAGTGCGCTGCGAAGCGAAATATGGAAGTTGACAAAATGTAGTGCCAAAGGAAAGGGTTGTCTGACAGCATGGTAAAGCGGTGAGAATTGTACTTTTATAGCTTACACTTAGACAGACACATGTTTTTGTTTTAGGTCGAATTTTTATTGGCGGTTAAAATGCGTGTTACTGTCGATCGCCATTCGCGACAATACATAGCTGAGCGTCTGTGGCGGAGCAGCTGTCTGCTTCTCCAAACTGGCTGTGCGTGCTTCAAAAAAAAACAGAACTATCCCTTTAAGGGAATTTAGAACTGCAGTGTTCTCAGAGGAGATGGATAGACTATTTACAGATGGAATAATACTAGCTCTGATGTCAAGTACTATTTCTCTAATAATGTTTAGGAAATCCTCACATTTAGAAACAGATGCTTCTAAGCTGGAGATGGGAGAAGAGGAGGTCAGAGAGTTTAGCACGTTATTTAAGGTAATATGAACAACAGGCAGCAACTGGAGAGGACAAATTATTAGAATCATTAAACACACCGTATGATCTTATCTCCAAACTTTAAACACCAACTTGCCCAGACTGATACATACTCTGTCGTATATGGTTGCACCCCAAATCAAATTTATAATTGGCTCAAAAATCGTAACGCGCTATAATATTTTTGTAACTACATGATAGTTTTTCATTGTTTGTAATGTGCTATAATTTGCATGCAATTGCTACTTCGCTGTGCGAAAAAATATTTTTCATCAGCATCTACAGAAAATAACATGCCATTCGTATACAATGGGCCTCAACATTTAGGCCAAAAATATAACTTATTGGCAATCATTTTGAACGTATGTAATTACAAGCATTTCAGCCACAACTCACACAGATAGTTTTTATGTAACATTGTGTGTCTGCGGTTTATTTATTAATACAGTTTTGGGCCTATTATTTCAGAATCTGCCAGTGTTTTACACTAATGGGACCACTCATAAACAAGAGTCATGATGTGTTTTATGATGGAAAATTGAGTAACAAAAGCCTCCAAATGATATTCAACAAGGAGAACTACAGAAATATTGAGTCATTTGCCTCACAGTGAATTTTGGCCAACTTGTCGATCCACTCCAAATTAGCCACTTAAACTGTCTGAAGTGTGAAAGCAGGACTGTCAAAGTGTTGAGGGGAAAATCAACTGGTAACTTGACTACACTCTCTGTCATTGATCCGGGTGTCTGTCTGTCCAACCCCACACCCGTCTCTCTGTCATGTTTACAACATCCCAGCTCTCTGCATCAACATCCTCCCAGCCTTGCCAATAGCGTCCTGTCCAAGCCGTCCATCAAAACGCCTGCCTGCCTGGCCCTGCCCCTTTTCCGCTCCATTAGCTGCACACAAACCCCTGGCGGCTCCATGGGACCAGACAACCCGCCTCGGCCCCTGGCTCCGGCTATCGATTGGTTCTTACGGTAATGGGCGTCTGTCTCCCTATTGTCTAATTGGCTAAGTGATGGGATTGATCCTCATATTGTTCGCTAAGTTCATTTGCTGCGGCCACCGTCGAGACCAGCAAGTGGACTGCATCGCATGTTCGGAGCTGCTGGGCGCTGTTCAAGACATTCACTTTAATGGTCCTGTAATTGATCAACTGCAAGCGGTGGTGGGTGGGGCTGGGTGCATTAGTGCTGGAGGATGTTAAGAGAATGTTGATTAAGGCTCATTATGGCCATCATTATGTGATAATCGATCAAGGTGCACGTGTTGTATATGGCCTGATGTGTTCTTTTTGGAACAAAGGTTTTATCTGATGTCTTGTCTGCACAATCACTGATCTCCAGTCAGTTTTCTTTCCATCTGTCAGGTCGTAATGAAAGATGCTTTTGAGGAGGGCTGCGTAATGATCGCAAATCAGCTCTCAGAGGGTTGAAAAAAGTAGCCATAAATCCGGGGGAAAACATCTAACCTCATAAAATGACTAAAGATCAATGTAAGTCACTCAATATCTTGCACCCAGAGGGAATTTTATCCAACTGCACATTTAAACTACACCAAGGAAAAATCTATGTATAGTCTGGTGTAAACAGGTATTTTCTCTTCTCACTTAGAAGCAGAGGTTCAGAGCTATTTCTTAACTTTTTCATAATGTACTTACACAAGTATTTAAGCAATACAGTGGTGCACACATGGTATTTTATTTAATCTCAAGCCAAAATAGTGAGCACGGGCTGCCAGCGGCCTGCAGCCGTAGAGTCCTTTCCCAGTAGTAATAACACATACTTAAATCCATATCTGAGTCTCACCTTGCTACTCCCACACTCCTCTTATTGTTCCTCTCTTCGCTTACACAGAGTGGGCAGGGGGAGAGTGAGGCAGACAGATAGTAAGAGAGAGAGGGTTAGAAACACGCAGACATGCGCACGAATCCGCACCGCTGCCAGTATCCTCAGCACAACACACGCAGTCATCGATTAACACAGGATTAACACCTTTGAGCGCACACACATAGACACACATAGAAAATCAACACCCATCATCACACATGTACACTTGCCGGCAGTTTGTACAGCCCTCCACTGCCACTATGTGTTATCTTCCTCCCATATGTGTACCTCAGGGCCCGCCCCGGTCTCTGTAATAGACTGTCTTGCTCAGTATCACAGTCGCTGTGGTATGCTGGGGGGATTGTGTGGTGTTGGGGGTGGGGGGGGGGGGGGGGAACGTGTGTGTTGAGTTGAGGCCACCTTTTTCCCTGCCTGTCAATCTCCCATAAAACAATTAAATCCGAAACCCTACCCCACCCTACCGCAGTGGCCCGCAGTGACTGCGACAGACATACAGCGACAGATTCATGTGCTTGTGTTTCTGAATATGTCACCATATCCAATCTACACCAGCTATTGTGTGCTTGTGGGCACCCGCATTCTCCACCATTAGCTTTCTCCTCCATTAGCCTCATTATGAGTCATGACTCATCGATGTGGTGTGAAACTCGCTCTGAATAAGCTTCATTCATATTCCGGTGAACACTGCGCATACAGTATGATCCCTCTCTGTCAAGAGTGCACAGATTGCAGCCATGTCGAAAAGAGTTCAGTGCCCCTCACCAGGTTAACCCGCCGTTCTCCTGTGAAGATGATGGGCCAGGAAGCCGAAAACAGACAACTAACACTGTGCATGTCACTTTAATGGCATTTTAGATGGGGCTGATAGCAAAATGACATGCACAGTGTTGCTTGTATGTGTTTATGGAAAAATAAGAGTTTTCAGGAATGATCTTAAAAAAGCCCCCCCCCCCACACCCCCAGATGGTGTCAAATTGTAGGTGGTAGTAAATCTGAGGCCCACCCTACTTCATTTTCGCTTAAAAACGGTGTTTTAAAACTAAAATCTCCATCCAGACGAGCGTTTCAGCCCCATTTCTGAAATAACATCCGTCCATACTACCATGCCTCAAAACATATATCACGTGACTAATCACGTACACTGGACATGCCCGTGTAAACAGGAAGCAGGACAAAAATACTGACACAGGAAAAAAATGTGACTGCTCTTCACAAAATCCTCCCAGATAATTTGGTTTTTATTAAAATATTGTCGATAGCATTTATTTGTCTTTTTTTCCATCATTGTATTTTTAAAGTCCTTTTGTGTCTTTCTAAATATAGACAATATAACATCCATTCTGTCAATGTACAAACTAAAATACTCCACAATATCATAGGACATACCCAGAGTTCACATTTGCCAATGATGCTTACAGCCTACATAACATTAAATATTGATGCATCAAAACGAATCCATTATTGACAACAACATCCATGAAACAGTACTTGTAGTCACACAATGCTTGTACATTCAAAGAATGTTTCCGTTTCTATCGTACTGTAGTCTGTGGCTTAGCTTTGTGGCATAACTTTACCGTGTGTTTGGTAAAAGTTGACGACACAGTCCTTCACTTCGGGCTCTGTACTTGATGTTCTGATGTTCCTTCCACATCTGGACGTTCAAAAGTTTTCTCACCATATCCCTGGAACCAAAACGTCATTAATAAATGATCCCACCAGGCACTGGTTCTTCACCCCGAACCGGTCACGTAGGACTGATAACGCCGCTGGATTTGTGAATAGCCACAAATCGCTCAAATAGTAGTAGCCGCAGTAGTAGCATTATAAAATGCAGAATTTAACTGTACAGCAGCTAGGTCAGCAACGCCTGTGACTCATTACCCATGTTGAATTAACCATGCCAAAGATACTCGATAACCCATCTCTGGCCACGCTTTGGGTCTGTTTTCTTCGGTAAAAAGGGCACGGGATAGGGGCATGACGAATCACCAGGGAAGGACACATCGTGACTGACAAGACCCAATCAAGCAGCGAACTTGGGTGGTTGGGTCATCGTTCCAACAGCCTCTGTTTTGGGCTGTCTAGACTACAACGCAACCCTCGGAATTTTCAAACAAAAACGGGGGCCAGCAGCGTTTCCAAACGTATCCGTTTTAGGGGCTCGACAACGCCGGAGTAGTGTGGAAGCTAGGTGCAAACGTAGCCAAACGTATACATTTTTAAACAAATACTTAGTCGTGTGGATGTAGCCTGAGCGACTGTACATTAGTGAGTGTGCATTCTAACTTCTGGGGGTAACTAACTTCAAGACTGCCAGAATTAGGCTGAGTATATCTACTTTTCAAATATGCATTTCCCTGCTTGACTGCGCTCTCTCTGCTGTGTTGTGAACAAATTATATAGTCTAATTGTAAGCAGTTTTCGTGTTGGTATACTTTTTTCTGAGTGCAGACGGTTCTTGTGGTGTCAGTTAGCTATAATCTAGTTAGGCTCCTGCTCTGGTGTTTTCTGTTTTATTGAATTTTAACCATTGGTATTAGTAAATTGTACTGTGTCAGTTAGTCTTTTCTCATATTCTTGGTAGGTACATTATATTCTGTTAGGGTCTAACCAGTGTAGGGTTAAGAGACCTTATTCTTAAAAATGTTTAGGATTTTTAGAAATCACACCGCTTCCCTGATCTGTTTCTCTTGCTAGGTCGTCACCACTAGGGTCATTGGGTTGCTAATTAACAGGGTGTATGGCTAGCACTTCTGTAGCCAACTGAGCAATCAGCTCATATGTGTAAAAATCATTCCTTGTTTGAAGCGGCAGCTTCAGCAGTAGCCTCAGTATACAAAGTCTTAAGCATACAGAAATGAAGGAGTCTTTCGCAGGAGTCCTTCATGGGAGGACAAGTAAAGTGATGGGCTAACAATATCAAGGCTAAGAATCTTTTTTTCTTTGTCTATATACCTGCTTTTTTCTTATCTGATATGTGTGTATTTTTCATTCGCACCACTCTTTTGTAGACTCTCTAGTAGATACTATAGACCACGTACCTGCTCATGACATCACTATACCCTCTCTAATCTTATCTACCCCATCGGACTATTTTTGTTGGTATTTACAATGCTCATGCATGTGTGTGTTGTTATAGGCTGGTTTGTTGATATGTAACCTTCACAGTTGATGTCTTAATTTGAAGCTATGAATGTTTCTTAGCATAGCTATCTTGTAAAACCCACCAGCTAATACGGAATAATGCCTAATGTTAGCTAGCATTAGCATCCTATTTAGTAAAACCTAACATTTGATAAGGCATAACTTCAGTTTGCTAACATTAGAACTACATAGTTTTTGTGACTTTGTTGGTACAGCTAATACATTTGTAATTTAATTGAATGTGGTGTAATGTTGGGGTGTTAATAAGTAGGGCTGGCCCCTGAAAGTCGAAGAGACTCCTCAGTCGACTGAGATTCTTCAAGTCGAGCAGTCATTTTTAGGTTGTTTTCTTTTGTTAGTAAGTGTGCAGTGTACTTCTGGGGACATTTCAATCAGGGTGAGTTTGAGTGAGACGGAGGCAGCTGCCCATAACGTTGTCTTCTGCCTACTGCTTAGAAGTCAGGAATTTATAGCCCACAGAAGCTAAATATGATATAGTCTCTGGCTTTTGTTTGACATCTAGTGCCAGCAAAAAAGTTTGTGCCCATTTCCAATCCATCATTAGAACCCTGTTCAAAAATCTGGCAGTTGAAAGTCTACACAATAAGTAAAAAAAGGAACGAATAATCGAGTATTCGTATTGACCAGGCAAATCTTATTTGACTGAAAATATTCTGGGTTGGGTATAGCATCAGGTAAAAGATTTTGGGACATACTGCAAGTAATGAAGGGACAGTTGCATCAACACCCACTGCTGCAGTGCTTGTAGACCAAGCACAAGAGGCCTTCTTTCCACTGGCTCCTGAGCCACTATCTGTGCTTTACTGTCGCTCACAGTGCGACCTCAAACCATTCCATCATTCATCTGGTAGTGTATACTAACTCATATATCTAGCATTAACTGTATATGTTCTATAAGAAGCAGTCCAATACATTTACATAATGTAGGAGGGCAAAATATTAGTAACACATCTCAATATAATGCATCCCAGTACAACTCCAACACTAACTATGACCTCTCAGTCATTATCATATAACTGAATTAAAACATCTCGGACCAAATTTCAACAAAAGCTGAACATTGTAAGCTTCGTAACGGTACATTTTATGGCAGGGCTTCATTTTCATTTAGGTTGGCTGTTTAAATTACTTTTTTTTTTTTTTTTTTTTTTACTTCGCTTCTGTTCTGAAACAGGTCTAGGAAAAACAGTGGATGCTGCTGCAAAGGAGTGGGAGTGTGCTGGCCTGAAGCTGTGAAGGCCAGCCATTATTAACCACCTGTACTGGACTGGACAGCTTCCATTTCTAATGGAGATCCAGATGTGATGGGCTCAAGTGACAAAGCATTGTGAACCATGTTCAGGAAATCCATGCACTCCTGCATTTCCCTGCCGTGCACATCCACATCTGGTGGGAGAAGCACGGAACAAGGAATGGCTGGAACCAGGTAAAACATATTGTGTACAGTATGTGGCTGAAAATTACTAGTGGTCTTCAATGCGGTTGTTGGTGCTCGGTTTATTTTGGTTCCAGTGCCCGCCAGCAATAAAATACGCTGGTGGTAAATGTTCATGCGCAATCCATGTATAACTTAGAGTGTCCTAAATATTGCTAGGTGTTATTTTATTAAGGGGACGCAACACACCACCATTTGTACTAAAGTAAATCACAGGAAATTCTGTAGGGGAAAAATGAAAAAATTTGTTGAATTCTCCAGCTCCATCATATATGAATCATATTTTATATCTAACCCTATAACCCTTATATTACATCAGCCCAACTGCCATTTTTAAGATAAAGAGTAAAAACCCATGAACAAGGCATTACACAAATCACGCCTGATGGTAATCACATTATCATGCCTTATCAGTGTAAGTAATACATTCATATGTAGACAATTTAAGCAACATCAGAACAAAGTATATGTTGTATCAGGATCAACTGTAGCAATTAAACTGGAGAGTGAAGCTACTAGAGCAGCATTGGTGAGAGATGTTGGGCAGTTGTCCCCACAGCACACTGGGTTCGCCCTCCTTGGAATGTACAGCAGGTAAATATTATGTGATGGTAAAAGAATGAGTACAGCTAAAACTAATTCAGTCTAATACAGCAGCCCAAAGCTCGTTGATAAAACTTAGGCAGACAGAACATAGTCGCACAAATACGCGAATGACACGAATTTCACTATTCGCCTCATTCGTGTCGCCCAGCGTTGTATTATCATTGACTTTCTATGTAATAGCTCCGCACAAAAAAATTTGCTTCGCAGTCTATGTGAACACACCTTTAGAGCTAGTGCGGGTCATCCACTAATCGGAAGACCGGCGATTTGATCCCCGGCTTCCCCCAGCCCGCATGTCGAAGTGTCCTTGGGCAAGAAATTGCTCTTGGCAGCCCTGTACTTCAACCATAATGGCAGCCAAGAAGTTGCTTGAACAAGTGATGGCGAGGTATGTTATGTGGTTCACTACCCAAGGTTCAGCAAAGGTGGCTGGGCAGTCCGCCCGATCAAGGAGAAGCCATTTATACGGTTAGCAGTTTCAGTCAGTCCCAAAATATTATTTCTTACGAGAGTTAACTATAAAATCACTGAATGTGAGCTAAACATTTTTTTCCTTCCCTAGGTCACCAAAGGCTTTTTGAGAGAGCAGAGCAGTCTTGTCCCCCACTGCAACTGCCCCCCTTTATATATTCTGCCAAAAGATCACCAAGGATGAGGCAGTTGGCCTGTATCTTGCAAGGCATTCACGATTTAACACAGGACACTAGTGTCTCATCTTTGGGCGGCTGTGGCTTTGTGGAAGAGCGGGTCGTCCACCAATTGGAAGGGTGGCGCTTCAGTCCCGGCTTCTTCCATCCAATGTGTCGAAGATAGTGAACCCCAAATTGCTCCCGAGTGCTGTGCCTTTGGTGTGTGAGTGTGTGTGAAAGTTAGATTACCTTGTACTGATGGGCAGTTAGCTCCTGCCATCAGTGTATGAATGTGTGTGAATGGGGTGAATGTGATATGTTGTGTTAAAGTGCTTTGAGTAGTTGGAAGACTAGAAAGGCTATAATAGCTTTGGTCAGAAATATGCACTCTGATTGTTTTCTAATTTTGAATGGGTCAATCTGTATTTTTTTCTTTTGACCAGATACATTTGGTACATCCACATACATATTTTAAAAAGTTCCAATCTTGTGTTTTGAGTTTTGGTGGCGTGGTTATCTCTTAGTTTGCATTTGTTTTTCAGAATGTGGCTTATTCGTGTGTAACTACTACTGATGAAAATAAGAAAACATTAATAGTTAGTATTTACAGTACCTCAGAGAAGTGAGTACACCCCTCGCATTTTTGTAAATATTTAATTCTATTTTTTCATGTGACAACACTGAAGAAATGACACTTTGCTACAGTGTAAAGTAGAAGGTGTACAGCTTGTATAACAGTGTACATTTGCAGTCCCCTCAATAACTCAACACACAGCCATTAATGTCTAAACCGCTGGCCACAAAAAGTGAGTAAACCCCTAGGTAAAAATTTCCAAATTGGGCCCAATTAGCCATTTTCTCTCCCCGGTGTCATGTGACTCGTTAGTCTAAGGTCTCAGGTGTGAATGGGGAGCAGTTGTGTTAAATCTGGTGTTATCGCTCTCACTCTCTCATACTAGTCACTGGAAGTTTAACATATGCTCAGTGTCATATCCAGAGGTTGTGTTTGGGAAATAGACATATGAGTGCTGGCAGCATTTCTGCAGAGGTTGAAGGGGTGGGGGGTCAGCCTGTCAGTGCTCAGACCATACGCTGCACACTGCATCAAATTGGTCTGCGTGGCTGTCGTCCCAGAAGGAAGCCTCTTCTAAAGAACCCCACTAGAACACTGCGCTCTCAGAATGCAGGGTTACTTGTGGTTCCTAGAGTCTCCAAAAGTAGAATAGGAGCCAGAGCCTTTAGCTATCAAGCTCTTCTCCTGTGGAATCAGATCCCAGTTCGGGTTCGGGTGGACCTGAACCATCCCTTAGTTATGCTGCTATAGGCCTAGACTGTCGGGAGACTTCCCAGGATGCACCTCTCTCTTCACCTCTGTCCTCCTCTCCATCCGTATGCATTCTCATCCCATAAATGCATGTCACTAACTTGACTTCTTCCCTCTCCCGGAGTTTTGTGCTTTGTCGTCCGTCTCTTCTTTCTTACTGTCACTTTCAGCAGGTATTTCAGTGTCCGGAGATGTATCTGGATCTGTTACTATGGCGACCTGCTGGGGCAGTGCTGCTGTGTCTATGGTGCAGGGGACGAGTGGCTCGGGTCCTGCTCGTTGGGCTCCACCCTGGAGCTGCTCGGTTGTCCGTCTGGACCCATCATCTTCCCTTATGTTTTACCACCTAAACATTTCTAACATAATAATATATATATATACAACAATTTTGCCATCATGGCTGTACATGTTATAGTTTTGATGCTATAAATCTTTTCTGTACTTACGACATCTATTGCATGTCTGTCCGTCCTGGGAGAGGGATCCCTCCTCTGTTGCTCTTCCTGAGGTTTCTATCATTTTTTCCCCTGTTAACAGGGTTTTTTTTGGGTAGTTTTTCCTTAATCAAATCGAGGGTCTAAGGACAGAGGGTGTCGTATGTTACAGATTGTGAAGCCCTTTGAGGCAAATGTGATTTGTGATACTGGGCTATATAAATAAAATTTAATTGAATTGAATTAAAGACAATGCACAAGAAAGCAAACAGTTTGCTGAAGACAAGCAGACTAAGGTCATGGATTACTGGAACCATGTCCTGTGGTCTGATGAGACCAACAAACTTATTTGGTTCAGATGTTGACAAGCCTGTGTGGCGGCAACCAGGTGAGGAGTACAAAGACAAGTTTGTCTTGCCTACAATCAAGCATGTTGGTGGGAGTCTCATGGTCTGGGGCTGCATGAGTGCTGGGGAGCTACAGTTCATTGAGGGACCCATGAATGCCGACATGTACTGTGACATACTGAAGCATGAGCCCCTCCCTTACGGAGACGGGGTTGCAGGGCACTATTCCAACATGATAACAACCCCAAACACACCTCCAAGACGACCAGTGCCTTGCTAAAGAAGCTGAGGGTAAAGGTGATGGATTGGCCAAGCATGTCTCCAGACCTAAACCCTATTGAGCATCTGTGGGGCATCCTCGCACAGAAGGTGGAGGAGCGCCAAGGTCTCTTAATTAACATCCACCAGCTCCGTGATGTCATCATGGAGGAGTGGAAGAGGACTCCAGTGGCAACCTGTGAAGCTCTGGTGAACTCTATGCCCAAGAGGGTAATAGGCAATGCTGGAAAATAATGGTGGCCACCCAAGATATTGACACTTTGGGCCCACTTTGGACATTTTCATGTAGGGGTGTACTCACTTTTGTGGCCAGCGGTTTAGACATTAATGGCTGTATGTTGAGTTATTTTGAGGGGACAGCAAATTTACACTGTAATACAAGCTGTTTATTCAGTACTTTACATTGTAGTGACACCCCTCCCGCTGTCTTGGAGGCTCTCCTGGCAACCTCAGCCGACAACTGGCTGACATGGGAGGGTCGTCAGCCGATTAAGCTCACCTGGGCCCTTGGGCTATAAAAGCTGGGCCATGTGTTCACTCTGACTAACCCTTCCTACAGCAGTATCCACCTGGTGTCTTTGTCTTTTGGGTTCTCCTAGAATTTGTGTTAACATTCGTTTAATAAATGACTCTTTAACTGAGTTTCCTGCTTGTACTCGCTACTTGTTACATTCCCTGAGCCGGTCTGTAACAGTAACAAAGTGTAATTTCTTCAGTGTTGTCACATGAAAAGATATAATATATTAACCAAAATGTGAGTGGTGTAGTCACTTCTGTGAGATGCTGTATATAGGATGTGTTTGTTATTAGTCTTCCTACTGCTGCATGCAGTACTTGCCATTACTGCAGGAGCTGTTCGATATACATCTGATCTTAATTGCATGCAATGTTTTTATACAGTGTTCTGTTGTGATTGTGGTTAAATTTTTTGATTTTCACCCAAATGAGGCCATTCAAAACCTTTGGAAATTCCTCCTTCTAGAAACACTCTTCTGATGGCAGACAAAACACATAAGGGTAAGTGCTTTCTACTATGCCTGCCCAGACGGCCATAATTCCCAGCAGACAACCTGCCAGTAAGCTGTGTAGCAGTATTGCCTGGGGATAGGGACACAATAAACTTGGTAGTCTTATTATTAACCTCCTCAAAAAGTGTGATATAGGTAGTATGATTTAAATATGGGCAACTTGTAATAGAGGAACAGAATTATTTTAATTCAGTTTTAACGTCTCCAAATTACTATTTCTCTACATATAAATACTTCTTAACTGTACTATTTGCAAGTTTAAATTGGGAGTCAACTTTACATATAGAGTATATGATTTTTACGCAATGACTTTTGGGTTTAGATATCTGCTGAACACTCAGCATGGTATTGTATTACCATGGTCCACAAGGCTTTCACTATAATTTTATAGAAAATTGGATCATTGAAAGAACTCAACAGATTAATAGATTATGTCTCTCTGTGTGTCAAAACTAGCACTGGGATCCATATTTAGTAACGTTAAACTTGACCTAACTCGGCCGCTCTCTGTTGATGTCAATGTAGTGTATATTTATGTAAATCATTTTTGAATATCAAGTGTCTACATCATTTTCCTACACATTTATTCACTGGCGCTGCTCTTTAAGCCTGGAGGGTGGAGATTTTTTTTCTGTTCGCCCTCTACACCTCATACCTTAGATACAAGTCCTGTCCCCTGCAGAGGTTCTCTGACAACTCTGCAATTGTGGGCCGCATCAGCAAGGAGACGCCTTTGTTGGGTGGTGGTGGTGGACTTCAACAGGTGGAGAATACTCCCACACCTATTTCCATCCATGTCTGCAGTACCATGCTGAGGATGTGCTACAAGTCTGCGGTAGCCAATGCTAATTTTCTTTGCTGTTCTGTGCTGGGGCAACAGGGGGAGGGCAGTCGACGCCAACAGAATCAACAAGCTGAACAGGGACGCTGGCTCTGTCCTGGGGGTGGAGGCTGGTTCTTTGGTGGTGAGGTCAGATAGGAGGATACTGTGCAAACTGTGGAGCATCATGGACAATGACTCTCACCCTCTCCACGATGTGCTGGTCATGCACAGGATCGCCCTCAGCAGCAGACTGTTACCACCGCGATGCACCACAGAACGCCACAGGAAATCTACCTCACGCAGCGATGGACAGCAGACGCACGGGGTGCTGAGGTGGCTCCAGCCTCCATTTCAGCTCTGCTTTGTTCGTTTAAATCTCCCTCTTTATTACACATCTCTGATTTGGGGGGACACCATGGGTCATGATGCGACATTAAATGCAATATCACAAAAACAGTCATCGAACATTTAGAATTAACCATACACTTAGCTTTACTTCAACGGTTGATATTTTTATGATCCCTACTCTTAACTTGTTTACATTTCCTGGCATTGTATATATTTTGGATTTGCACCTTACCGTTAACCTGTTCATTTTTATGATACCTTACTGTTAACATGGCATTGTGTACATTTGGTTTTTGCACCTTTATTGTTTGTATTTTTATTTGCACTCTATATATTTGCACTCTTTCCTACAAGAAATTCCCGTCATCATATTTCCATGCAGTATACAAGAAGAGGAGTGAAGAACAGGGAAAAGGAGGGCGTGTGGCATGTGGTGGTGAAGGGAAAGAGAGAAAAGAGAAGAGGTATAGAGAGGGAGAGAACAGGAGAGGAGGGTGGGGGAAAGAGAGGGAGACGCCACAGGAGGAGACTCAGTGAGACACAATGATATGTCGTCACAGAGAAAAAAAGGTTAATCCATTTAACGTGCTGCATATGATCCCATAAGCTGCGCAGCAATGATGCTATCTCAAGAATACTGTATATACCCTTCAGGCAACGTTGTTTATAGGCACACAATTACCCTCTCGAATGCACTTTCAAAGTCATTGGGGGCCTTCGACTATCTTCTCTCATAATGACTCGCATATTGACAATATGTGTGTCACTGCTGAGGTCAACACGTACTGGAGATCATGAGATCGGGACAATTAGACAATTGAATGAGTATGCGATTCTGTGGAAATACAAAACAATGATAAATACTATGATAAAGAGCGAACGACGACACAGCAAGTAACGTAACTTACATTAGATAGGTTAGGTTTGCAAACTGTCCCTACAGTTGCCGCTGCGAAGCTAACAGCCAGAGAGGACGAGTTGGTCTCCCAGAGCCTGCACACAGGCTCCAGACAGCGATACTCACAGCTTTCCTGCTACGTTAGCTAATATCACAATACCAGCACATCTTGGCAAACTAGAAAGTAAGCTGAATGTCCGTGGGCAAGTCATTTAACGTTACCTGACACACAAATCATGGCTGAAGTAGTGTTGTGTGGCTCGGTCCGAGCCACTTTGTTTGTTTCCCATTTTACAGCCAGGGCTGTGTACAAACACCCGATTTTTTTTCAGCGCACATGCTGAACGAACAGCTAGTTCGGAGATATTCGCTTAATCTGACAAAAATATGTCTATTGGATTAGAAGTGCATACCCCACCTTTAAGAGCCCTGCAATGACCGTTGTTTAGGCTGTAATGAGTCTCAAGGTAAAGCAGCCACAACGTAGATTAAACGGAAGGTAGAGCTAAAATACATATGATTGGCCTGTAGTGTGTCCCAGTGTGTGTGTAAGATTGGTAAGAAGAGTTCATGACCGTGAATGTGTGTTGCTAGCCAGGAGTCCAATTGCAGACAGCAACAGCAGCAGGAGCAGTATCTATAGGTCATTACTGTCATATGGACCATGGCTGGTTCCTATGTATTTAATGGATACCAGGGTGTTTGGACCATTAGGCTACTCCTCTACAGCCATCTGGTCATCTGAAGAAACTCCTGTAACATCCGAACATAGCACATCATTAGGGCCTTGGTTGGACGGAGCATGAGTATGTGCCTGTCTGGGAGAGTGTGTGGAAGTGTGTGCTTTGAGAAACGGAGGTTAGCGCCCGGTAAATGATAGAATCTGCAAATAGACACCACCTTTTGCAACGGGAGGACAAGTCATTTTAGCAGCCTAATGGATTTTACAGCATGGGTATACAGTGTATAGAAGGAGATATCATCTTGTGCAATAGGAAGAGCCGTGCGCTGTGGTGAATTCTGATATTTCTATTTATTCCCTCAGTAGAAGAAGAAACTTATTTCCAGTTGAGGTTAACACAGATGAGATTGCCAATACCTCGGACACAGCCCACTGGAAGACACCGTCTTCACTTGCTCTAAAAGCCAGGGACCACCCGGGTTGCCAGGTATGGAACCCACTCATTGACACAAAGATACATCTCAATGTTGTTTACAGCTCAACATGCACTTAAGTGCGAACGCCTGCTTCTTCTTGGACAGTTAATTTATGACCGCCTTTCGCTTCGCAGTCTAGCTTTTAATAAGCGAAGCTCAGAGTCGTAAATAACTACGAGGTTCACTAAATCATTAGCCATTAGCTGCTTTTCGTGCGTTAACAAAAGGTTTGCCAGGTGAGGTTTATGTTTGTTTATTGGCCCTGTGAATTTTTAAGGAGGGCTTCGGACAGTGCAGTAGATCAATAGTTTTTCTATATACAAGTTCTGCACTAAATCATTTCACATTTGGAGTCAGGTTACAATTTTCTGACAGTGTTGAGAATGGAATTTACGAGCAACGATATGGCAGCAATAATAAAAACCTTCTCTCACAGCCAAGCGCTATTATCATGAGGGGAATAAACATCACTTTGATGCAATTAAGATTCCTCACTGGTTTGGAGCTGCACAGGTGGAGATTTTGGCATACCTAAGAGGGAGTAATCACATATAGATAGAGTAGGATATTGAACCTCAATACTTCTTTGGAACCAACCAAAATGTTTCTGTAGCACCATTTATTGAAAACTGTCCAAACTGTACCAAAAGTTGGCATTGAACGCTTGCTCAGGCAAAGGCTTCTATGGCTGCTTTTCTTTGGACAAAAATGTACGTATGAAATGAAATGAAAAAAATGCATATTTATATTCCTCAATGTAAGGGTATAACCAAAAGTATTGCTTTGGTATTGGTACAAAGGTTGTAAAGATCAATCAATATTTTGGAAAACAAGATCAACAGTCAGATATTGGGCTACACCAATACACAACCAGGACCACAATGAAAATAAGCCTTTGGGCTTTATTGTGTTTTTATCCTTTTGATGATTTTGTGCATCTGAGGCATCTGTAGCTAGAGGGCCCACTGTGCGGCCCACCCAGTCCAGCTAGCTTGCTCCGCTCCCCAGTCTACTACCTGCTAAAACCCGCCCACAACATTCCCACGTAGAAAGAAATGTTGGACTACTGGGTTGGACACTGCCTCAAGTCTTTACTTTGCGTCTGCAGTGATTAAAACATTCCATTGTAAAATACAATACAATATACAGTACCAGTGTCACCTAATTTGAGATGGCGATGTGTGCGCTGACAGTAAAGTTACAGAGCGGAGAAGTAAACACAAGGCACGTTACCTAGCATTGGCAACCAATGCTACTTCCAAATACTGATCCAGAAACTACCCTCTAACTCCTCCTGAACGGACAATTTAAACCTTAACCTTGACCTCCCTGACCCAGCTGCTTTGTTTCTCTGTCACTAAGCTCTTGAACATGTTTTACGTTTCGTTTAAGCTAGATTTTCCCATGGTTAATGTTGGATAGGTATCGGATCATATTTTTTTCTCCCCTCCGATCTCCGATCTGGCGTTCTGGGCCAGTATCTGCACGATACCGTATCGCTAACTAGAATAATGCTTCTGCATCTTCTGTGTCACATTATACATTAATTCGCTTATTATTGATTCATTGCTGTGTTCATCTCAGACATTCAGTCACTTAGCCTATTAATTATCTCTCACTCTGTTCATATTGTGCATTCATTCCCTTATTACATCATTCATCCATGGTTCTGTGTATCTCAGCTGTAATTTACCATTTGTGTGTCTAGTAGCCTAGGATATCTGTTAGTGTAGTCTAGTAATTATTATCCTGTTTGTGTAGTTAGTAGTTAACTAAACATTTATAAAACCTTGGTTGTTGTGTGTTTCTGTGTATGAAATATTCCGGTTACTGTCCCAAAATAAGAACTCTGTAGCAACTTCAGATATGGACTAAATAAATAATTAATTTAATTGATTGCTAATTTAATTTATTATTATTCATTTCTTTTTTTTGGGAGTGGTGCCCTGTTTTAACATTCATTTACTGAGTTGAATACTATTATTTAACATGAACACTGATTTTATTCTGATAGCCGGAAGTGAGGGTAAGCCCGCGCCTTCCTTTAACCAAATTAAGATCATTAGATACGGTCAGTCAATGCATTTCAGTCTTTAATTATTCTACAATGTGCCTGTTTTATTTGCAGGGACATGCGCCCATACAGTGCTACTGAAAATACAAAATTCAGAAGACACTGACCCAGAAACTGAGGTAAACAATACCTAGTCAGCAACATTTTGGTGAAAAATCATCCTTAATGCCTGGCTTTAAAAAAAAAAAAGTTATTTAGTTGACCACTATCTGTGTTTACTTTTGTTAGTGTGGATATCATATTGTTTGGGATATTTCTGCATTTGAAATTTAAAAAAATCAGGAAATAAGTGTTTTCTTTAATTCACACATAAATTATTTTATAAAAGTGAAAATATCAAATCCTAATTGCTGATTTGAATCGCAGTGTATGTAATAAAACTGGAATTTTTTTGTATCAGAACATGGACTATGTTTTTGTAACTTGATACATATCGTATCATCTGAGAGGGAGCGATACACATCCCTAATCAGTACCAAAAGTCAGCTATTGAAAGATTTCTAATGGTATAATCCAGATCTAAGGGAATTTGATGCTTTGCTGTTTAATTCTTGATGAAAACAAGCACTTCCAGAGCACGCGGTATACATCAGTTGGCTGCTTGGTTGCCAGAATCACGACTCTTTAGCCATACAAACACAAAGCCCTCTTCCCCGAAGTGTGCTAACTGTAGCACCACTCCAGGTGGCCAAGTGCTGATCACAGGCCTGGTTCCTGAAGAGGACCAGGAAGCATTAGTCCTTATCTCCTTAGCAGCAAGCTGCTTTAGACAGGCTTCTGAAAAGGGGAAACAGGCTTTTGAGAAGCTGTGAGTAGAAAATATTCAGCCGCAGATAAAGACGGGAGGAGTAGAGATTTCCCTTTCTCGCCTTCCCTCCATGTCGCCTCTTACCCACAAGGCTTTGGCAGATGCGGGGTTGGAGCAGAAGGCGTGTGCAATAAGCCGTGAGAAACACGACCATCGCCATCCGCTGCCTAATTGCTGCGATGCCGGCATGACGACGCAATTTGCATAGGAGAGACTGCAAATGGCTGAATGAGATTTTATTCAAATTTGTCTCCTTTGTGGCTGCATTAAATGAAATACATGTATACACTGCACTCCCTACTGCAGCTCCACAAAAGTACATCTGACCTCCATTTTGGGTCCATTTGCATCTCGTTGACATGTTTCGCACAGAAACAATGCTTCCCGTTTTCTCCCCACAGACAACGTAAACCTCCTCAACCCTTTGCACCTCCAATTTCCAGTATTAACCATATTTGAATAATCATTCTATTATGCTGTCAGGTTGCAAACTCTCCACACTAGTTTGGGGAGGTTGAGATATTTCCAGACCTGTAAGCAAAAACTCAGATTTAGCTTTTTTTCTCTTTGAGTATAGTCGAATCACAAGCCACAAATGAATCTGTGGTTTGGAAGCTGAAATCGACTAGCATGAATACAGTGCTCCCATTTCATGCTAGCATTACTATAAAATCAAAGGAATACGTGGGCTTTATGTTGCACTGAATACTAGCTGAACCTCAGAAAGCTGCTGTTACTTTTACAAGATGAAAGCTTTTCCACATAGGTACCATATTTCCACATCACTTCAGAATATGCCAGGTCTTGTCATATTTTGAGGAGAAGACTTTTGTTGTACATTAGATATGTTAAAGAGTAACGTAGTGTAGGAAGTCTTTAATCCACAGAAGGTGGGCTATGGGAGCAGGTGTCTTCCACTTCAACACTGCAAGTCTTCAGGTCAATAAAAGTCACAAACGGAACATATTTAGAAGAATGGTTTGAAGTTCACTTGGTAGAGTTACTGCCGTAACTGCAGAAAACGTTCATTGCATGTTTACTGTAGAAATTCCGATACTGAATATTTCAGTAATTCAAGAGGCAGGAACTTTTCTTTGGGTCTATTTATGAAGCAAGACTTTGGTACAGTAGATATAGTGGAGAATTTTAAATTGGCTTCCATGTCCAGCACAAATAGAAAATGAGTGGACTTGATGAAGAATATCTTCCCACTACTCCTCAATGAGGCTAACATCTAAATCTCCCTACCACAAGAATTTAATCCGTGACAAAGAGTCAGTTTGGTTCGATTAAATTAACTCATAGCGCTGAGATATCAACTTGAAAGGAATAAAATATATGAAATGGTGTTTGTAGTGATGTTTGGGAACTCAGGGTTCAGATTTTGGGCAAAACGATGTACCTGTAGGTAACAAAGAAAATTACATTTTGGAATTTAAAATGTTCTGACTAAGTCATGGAAAGATGTGAAATTGCCATCTAAGTATAGATCCTGGAATGTTTTGATGCCGTAGGTAGCCCAGATGAGAAAAGAAACAGATGAACCACATTGTAGTGAGTTAGACCAGTGGTTCTCAAAGGTTTTCTGTCATGCCCCCCCATCCAAACACATACCCACACGTAAACGGATTGAAAACTTATCAATCATTAACAATATTGGAGGAGCAACAAATACAAAAGGAGCCAAGTTGGATTCGAAAAACAAAGAAATGATTCAGGGCAGCACGATAGCATCAGCAGAGGCTTGTGTTTTTTTCCCTGGTCATCCACGCCCCCCTGCAGTGGCTCCATGCCTCCCCCCCAGTGTGAGGACCACTGAGTTCGACAGACATAGGAAGAGACATGAAATTAAAATGCTTCCCGAATTCCTTCCAAATCTTTTTTGAGGATTGGACTTCTTATTAATATGGCCTGGGATAGGATGTTTGAGAGGGGAGTACAAAGTGGCAGCCAGTGGGGCTTACTAACTGCGACTGTTCAAGAGGTGGTTGTAAAGTAGTAGGAAAAATCCAATAGTGTAACACATGCAAATTAGGTGCCCAATAGTAAGACTGAACATTAGCCCTGCCATCCGAGGGTAACTGTCTCAGTATAATTTATGCATGCTATACTGTCTCAAAAGCATAAATATAATGATTTATTCATAGCAACGATTCAAATGACATACTTGACCCATCTGCAGGCAACTTTCAAATTTCCCTCCCAAAAAAGTCAAACTTAATGACCAAAGCCTAGAAAAAAGAAGTTGGCTACATCAACATTATTGATTCAAGCCTGCTTCACACTAGTCGAGTCCAAACTGCTGTTTGTTATTGCTCTACATGTGCTAGCCTTGTTATGACGCTTCAGAGCCCAGAAGTTGTGTGGCCTGGCGAGGCTGGCAAAACTTGTCAGAGTCATCCATCATTGCTGGGCAGACTACCTACCTCTGGTGGCACAGCTGTTTGGGCAGTGACACCGGCGTGCCAGCCGTGGCCCCTACATCTGCTGCTGGGTCGGTGTTGACAGGGTCGTCCGCGGCTTTGTGTAACGTGACAGCAAGCATAGCGCCGTCTGCGGCAGACAGACTGAGTGACACAAAACACAGGGTCAGAGGGCTATAAGTTGTATTTTGGGTGGAAATGAGTTTGAGGTTGATTTCATGTCAGCCTGGAAGAAAAGGGAATGGGCAGCAGATGAAAACTGAAATGTAAACTGGTCATTACTGGATTGATTTTTCTTTTTGCGGGTTCTTGAAAGGAATTTTCACTTTGCCGAGACGACTATGTGGAGGAAGTTTCAACTGATGGAAACTTGCGACGCTGCGGAAAGTCTTGCTGCCTCATGCTGTTAGCAAGCTAACGTTCCTGTTAATGAACGGCAGCTTGTTTTCTCAACAGATGATACTGAAAACACAAGGAAGGAATTGGACATTGCCTCAGGTTCTTCATGAATAATTCACGCATAATTCAAAGTGAACAAAGAGGGTGAGAAAGTCAAAACCAATTGGGCGTCATGCGAGAACCACTTGTAAGAATTAGTTTAGATTAGTTCTCAAGTAACACGTTCAATTGATTTGTAAGAATTTGTGGCATTCACCAATTTTCTCAAAAGTCCCAACGCAATTCACAAGGGGTCCACGCCTGTGGTATGAGTCATGTACTGAAGGTCTGCCTTAAGT
Source organism: Coreoperca whiteheadi (assembly GCA_011952105.1). Lineage (NCBI taxonomy): Eukaryota > Metazoa > Chordata > Actinopteri > Centrarchiformes > Sinipercidae > Coreoperca > Coreoperca whiteheadi. The sequence continues at coordinate 24,363,565 of CM022480.1, forward strand.
GTGCACTTGTTTGACTTAAGAGTTGTATAGTGCCTCAATCAGAATGAATTTGGAGTTACGGAAGTCAACTATAATAAAACTTAATGTAAAATTAATATTCTGTTCTCCTCGTGTTTGTGTGCGATATGTGTGATGGCTTGCCAATTCACTGACAGGATCAACAACAGGGTTTTCTTTAGATGGTACTGGCGTGAGTATTATAAATAAGTAATTTAATTAGAATTTATGGTTCCTGTAGAAAATTCTCACACAACAGCTGCCTCGGGGTCTTTATAGGTCTCTAGGGGAACATCCTACGTTGCACCTAACAGCGTAACATCACCTTTAATGGAATGTATTCTCTCATTAATCCGTGATTGGCACATGCCCTTGACTGACGCCCATTTAAGTCATGGACCGCTTTGCCTTAACAAGACGTTTTTTGGTATCTAACCTCATATCAAATCATTCCTTCTTTATTTCTGTCGTTGTACAGATCTGCAATGACACAGTGTGGATGGCCTTAATAATATTTCCTAATTGTTCAGGTCTCCTAATAATACCACTACTGAAACTGCTAGTTTGTTATGCTTTAATCGGCAGTTTTTTGACAGCAGGACTTCAGACACCAAAATTTGTTTCCAAAATGTTTGGTTTTGGTTGGCTTTTTATGTTATGCCCGTCTGTTGCTATGCCTCGTCTGTCAAAGCACTTTCTAAATTCTATTTTCAAAGGCGCCATACAAATAGGCTTATTCTTATAAGTTATTTTTACTCTATGGTGACACTTGTGAATGGAACCTGCCCACAAAAGGAGCAGAGCAGTTGGTCTCATATAGCAATTTGTAAGCTACGCTAATGATGAGGTGGCATTCATCAAGTGGAAACAGGCAATTTCCGATAAGTTTGTACAATTAAGGGGGTTTGGTCAATCCAACTTGAAACACTCAAGGTCCACTTAAGAACTTCCGAGGCTTTCGCACATGGTCTCCAGAAGCCGACGGAGTTTGCTCGGTTGTCATTACGTGATTTAAGTATGGAATTTCTGTCACGTGATAAGTTGTATAGGGGAGGAGGGTGGAACATCGCGCTCAAAATTATGTTTGAGTTCAAACAGCCAAAACCTTACAGCCTGTTGTTTTTCCACAATTAAGGCCTTTGTCTTATTCTTCAAGAAAAAATATGTTCAGAAATGCCCAAGTCTCTCCTTCTCTGCCGGTCCAGCTGGTGGATCCATAAACAAAACTCTACTCCAAAAACAAATGTGTGATACTACACTCTCTTTCCCTGTCATGTGGCCATAAACATGAGCCATGAAATATCATGACATTCCGTTTCTTCAGCAAAGCCCTGCAACAACAGATAGAGAATGCACGTATCCTGTACTGTAATTGTCTGATATTATGTGGAAAGAAATGTTTAACTGACTGTGAAGTTACTAAACTGAATGGGAACAAGGGGGTCAATGCCAACACATATTTTACTTTACACGCATGTTGTAAATGGAATGGACTCGTGCTACACCAGAAAATACCAGACAATAGACGTGTCATCATCCTACTGTCAAGTCAAATTAAAGTGATCTTTTGAAAGATGGTGCGGTGAAATTGATGTTTTCTCTTTCTTTCTATGACACTGGATTGAATTTCCCAGACTTCCTGAATGTCAGACCACAGTCGCAAAAAGGAAACATTACATGTTAGTAATCAATACTCAATAATCAATGGCAGAAAATTGTGTTCTATTGAAATCTTCCATTTCCATTCATCTATTTTTCAACCATCACATCTCAAACACTCACATAAACACCACTTGAAGAAGCCTTGGCGGCTGTCACCTGTGAATTCCAAAGACTAAAAGACAACAATAAATAAAGCAGGATTCTCTAGTCAGCATGAGAAAGCGGTCAAAACAAAATAAAGAGATGCTGTAAACATTACGAGGAGGGGTGGAAGGATGAGGTCATTTTGCAGTTCAAACCCACACAAACAAGCCCAAAGAGCTGATGGGAGGGAAGGATGCTGCCGCTCCTCTCCTCAGCTGCTCCACCCCGGCAAGCTTCTACTCTCACCTCCCCCGCTGAGAAGTCAGCTTTCATGTTCTTTTCAAAGTCTCAGGTAGTATTACCCTGGGCAACCTTGACAGAGCCCGGGGCAAAGGCAGCACTCGGCGCTGTACCTGCGCAAACACACACAGGAGACCGCGCAGCAGATACGCTCACTGCAACGCATGCACGCCACCAACCCTAGCACCTATGCTCCCGCTTCCTACCCACCCACGCGGTGACTGCACACACACACACACACACACACACACACGTGTGCACACACACACGCCCTTTGATTGTCTCCACGCTGTGGCTGTCATTAAGGCTCATTAAGGGGGATGGTTTTATTGAAGGCGGTCGTGTTGAGGCATCCGCTGAATTATTCATACATGCTTTCCACTGCACAGTCTCTCTCTCTCTCTCTCTCTCGCTCTCACACACACACACACACACACACACACACATCGTTGAAATGCAGGAAGCTGGAGCAGACTAGAGAGAGAGAGAGAGAGAGAGAGAGAGAGAGAGAGAGAGAGATGCAGCCTATATAGGTCACTTCCTCCTCCACCCGCATCGCTCAGAAGTGGGACTGGAAGGCGGGAGGGAGGGAGACAGAGAGTGAGGCTTATTATAGCAGGCAGGCAGGCAGGCAGGCACACACACACACACACACACACACACGGAAACACAGAGGTCCTAGCAGATAAAGGAGTGTACACCTCAGAGAGTAGATTGTCACAGCTATGAATGAAGCTCAGAGTGGCTTTTGCTAGGAGGTAATACTAATTCATTGTTGAGAGACCCAGGGAGGGAGTCGGCGGTTTGTGTATGTGTCGGCATGAAGGCCAGTGTCACAGATCCGAAGGAATTGATCAGATGCCCACCAGTCCGCCACACGAGGCCCCTCTCCGCGCTGAACACATGGCATACCGTACACGTTTCCATTTCGTTCATATGTTCCATCAAATATTCATTACATACAATCAGGGTGTAATATGCTGTGCAAATTCTGGTGGTGACTAAGGGGTTTATGGGTGTAATAGAATTCATGACACTTTGACTAAAGTCTGGTTTCACAAAGCAGGCCTTAAGACCTGTGAATATGTTGTGTTTGGGTTATGGGGCACTAGATGTTCCTAACATAAGATTGAAGTGTCCTGGAAGTCTCTGTTCTTCTTATACTCATAACTTGGGACGGGTTACAGTCTCTTTCTTTGTCTCATCTTTGGATGATGCAACCTGTAAACCACCACCCACCGTTCTCTATAAGAAGTGTATACCTTTTGGATGCAAAGTTAAGTTCTGTTGTGGCTGTGCCCATGTGCACATGCGGCCACGTTGCTTCTCTGACGACAGATTTGTTTGAAATACATCCATATATTCATGTAACGCCACCTGGGGCTCCTCGAGTTATTCTTTTATTCCATTGAGGACATCTCTTCAGTGCCAGTTTTTCTTCGACATATGCACAATAATGTGGCTGCAATAGAAAGCAAAAAGAAAAGGAAGTGCTGTGGGTAAATGCACACTGGAGGCTAACATAATTATACTAATGTTAATTGAGGTTTATTACAAATGAGATCTTATTTTTGTAATTCCGACCATTATTTCTATCAGCTTTGATAACATTGTACTCTGATTTGAGAGTGCGGCGACATCGCCACATCTAACTGCGTTCGATTGGTCGACACTGCAGAACCCTTTGCTCAAAAACACGTTCCCGCGGCTATGGTTTAAAACAAACCTCCAAACGTATTTGGAAGGAGACTGTAAACCATCACAGTTTACAGACTGATTTCGTGGTTCACCTTTAGCCTACTGTAATTAGCATAGTTCTGTGCGCACAGTTTTCCTGTACAATGGGCAGAGGTGCAGTGGTGCGGATAAATGTGTATACAGCAAAGTCCCACCTCTGGGCGAGAGGATTTCATGTATAGCTGCGTAAAAAAGGTACAAATCAGTGACCATTTTGAGAGCAAGGCTGCAACCAATGTTAAAAAAAGTTACAATCTTCCATGTAATCTGTGACGTTACGTGTGCACGGTAGACTTTTATTCCCTGACTTTAGACTTTAAGGCAGTGTCTCCTCCCCGGCAATATAAGTACCGTCCTAAAATGGCACCAAGCCTGGCCAGCGATCCCTTAAACCTGCACAGCTGTCCGTGGTCAGTTAAATATCATCAATCTGATTTGCTGAACGTGTTAGCGACGTGTTTTCTATTTGGACATGACATCATGTTAAACAACATTTAACATTTAGACATCATCCAGCAGACAAGAAACAACATTGGCATTCATGCAGAGTCTTGCGTCTGTCCTCTTGATGAATGTAAGTCCAATATTCACTCTCCTTTTAGCTCCCCATCTGTGACCTCAATGAAATACAATCAGACTGCGGCCAGCTTTTCAGCAACAGTACTACAAACATTTCTAATAATCATAAAAAAAGAAAAAGTAACTGAGTAACACACAGACCAGCGCAATCACAAATGCTAGCAGGTCTCCAACATTTACTGAATAAATCTGGCTTTTTAGCTGGTAAACGCGTCCCCATGTTCACCAGCTGGTCGCTGGTTAGTCTGCTGATCAGGTAACGTGCTGTGATGAGACAAGACTGAGCACTGAGCCTCAACCAAACAGTGAAGGTGCAATAAGCTGAAAGATGCCGAACGCTCCGTCGGGGAACTGCAGAGTCAATGCATAAATCTCTGCGAGTTTGTCACTACATAATCATTTCATCCATTATTAATATAAAACTGTTGATAGGAGAAGCTTTAAGGGCGTGGAGGGGCATGAAATGGAAGAGTATAGTTGAAACACTAGTAGCTAGCTAATCATGCATGCACATCTATGAGCGAATATGAAGCAAGTAGACCAAAGCACATTATTAAAAGTCAGAGAAGGATGAAGCCTATGGCGCACGCAAGCTCGAGAGGGAGGCATCTCCAGTACTGGATGTAAGTAACAGTAGTTCGTGATTTTCTAGGGGTAGCTGCGGTACTTGTCGATCCATGCCATATCAACCACTGTTACCTGAAGCGGTGCTAAGATGTCAAGCTCTCTTAAGCAAGCCTTCTGTGTTTTCATGGGTGAAAAGGGCAGTTGTTTACTTTCAACTCAAATGCATGTTGTGGGGGTAAGGTGCAGGGCGTGGAGGCATCCTCAGTATACCCACCTATCATGACACCACTGCCAATGAGGAATCATTACCGGCATTTTAATTGAAATGACATTGATCACCCGATGGCTGCGCTTGCCGCGTCCCGACTTTGTCGTAGCGATGACGCCGTGCTCCCAGATCTCAGCAATCGTCTGGAGAAGAACAATATTTTCATCACTGATCGAAATCGAAACGATTGCCAAAACTGTGAAAAGAAGACGCAAGCTGAAATAAACTGGAATTATCCTTTGAAAAGCTGAATGACGCTCCCAAAATCGAGCTGAAATTGTGTGGATGTAATGACTCTTGGCCTTAGACGAACGGCTTACTTCGTTGGTCCTTCAAGTTCATCCCGTTTATTTTTCAACCACAAGCGGTGCGACAACTCTCCCTGTCATTCATGGTTTCCCATTGGTGCTTCCAGTTGCATGTGATTTTCTCTGGGTGTACTGAGTGCAGCTGATACCGAGCAGGAAAATAATACACCTTTGAATCGAGCGCTGGAAGGCCACTGTCTGAATAGCAAGGCCTTCACTGGCTTTCAGAGCACAGAAACGAGCAACGCTTTTCCTGCTCGCTTGACAGGCGGACACAGCGTGGAGACTAGTGTGTGTGTGTGTGTGTGTGTGTGTGTGTGTGTGTGTGTGTGTCAGCGTGCGTGTGTGTGTGTTCTTGGGCTCACAGGGGCAATATCACAGTAAAGGTTCACTGCCTCTCCTTGTCACCTGCGTTCCTCTCTCCTCACCTGATGTCTTGTCAGTGACCCAAATGTCAAGTGCATCTGTGCATGAGTGTGTGTGTGTGTGTGTGTGTGTGTGTGTGTGTGTGTGTTTGTGTGTGTGTCGTGTGTGGTCAACTGGGCATCAGAGAAGACAGATCTGGGTCAGGCAGTTCCCATGAGTGTGTCCGAGTGCTCCGCGACGGATGACATGTCTGATGTGAGCGAGTGAGCAAGGAGGAGAGGGAGAAAGACTGAGAGAGGGAGTGTGCAGCCAGACAGTGGAACGGCCGGGGGTCAGTGGAGGACAGAGCCATCGCACGATCACACACGCACACACACACACGCGCACACACGCACACACACAGCTGTAGCCTTGTAGCTAATCGTCATGCCTCAGTGCATCAATGCTGTGACGCTCATGAAAGTGGCTATGTAGTAGAGATGTGTAAATAGACGGTAACACACAGAATGTATGTACAAACAGTGTTCAGTATGTGCTGAATATATACATGCATGTATTTCTGCACTTAGAAAACCAGGACTTAAGTAAAAACTATTGGTGCCCAATCACATCAGACAGTGGCAAAGCTAAATTCCTTCCCACGTCATAATGAAATAGGTGGTGCTAGAAGCTACAGTAGGTGGAGTGGTGAGGACTTGTGAATCATGTGTTTCCTTGTGACTTTTGTTTGTGGCAATATAAATACAAAGAGGAAAGCTCTATTAGCATTTCCTTTCAGTCAGGGCAGGAAAGAAATGTATTGGGCAGCGCAACACAGCTAATATGATCACCCGGGGTCCCGCCATGTTGTGTCCAGCTTATACTCGCCATAGAAGAAGAGGAGAGCCCAGTTCAAATGTCTACTCTTAAATTGATATTTTTACAATGACAACGTATCAAGCGACAATGTGAAAACGATGTGACAGGGGTTGCTCGTAGTGATGAGCATGCATGGAATTATCCCCTGAATCTGCAGTTCCCCCTCGGCTTCACGGAGCTTTATAGTGAGTTGCAGCAGCAGCAGGCAGCTTTTTTCAGCAAAAAAGCTCTAAAAAACCCTCCGGCAGACAGACACGGTTAGAGACTAGCTCAGTACAGAGCTGAAAGAGGGACTTACATTCACCACGTCCCCACAAACACAACTCCAAGTTAATGATAATGTTGCTCTGTAGCTGCTGGACGTGTAAATAACAACTGCTTGCTAACACGTTCATCGTATCATACCGTATTTACAAGGTGATGATATGCCAACGTTTCAAGAATAACCACACCCTCAAATTCTGCGAAGAACCCCGCTTCCAGCTTGTTTGCATCGTGGCTACGTTGTGTGTGACTGTACAGGAATGTAAGGACACTGGGGACACTGAGTGACCGAAACTGTTCCATGTTGGCACTGATAGTAGACCTGCAGGCCTGCAGACCTGCACTGTTCAGACCTAAACAATCATGAGCTGCCACTGATTGGCTATCCGAGTCTCTGCTGTAAATGCACGGAGGCCGACAGTGCTTTGGCTGTCTCTAAAAGCACACCTATGCCCATTCGGGTACCTGTGTTGAAGCTAGCTGGGCTAGCAGCGCCTCTCCCAGTGTGCGAGTGCCAGTAGATAGTTGTAGCCATGCTGTTTCGAGTAGTTAACGTTACTGTTTGTCAGTTCTAAAAGTCTAGAAAGGCAACACTGTCGCTCATGTGTTGTGTTTACTGCCCAGGCCTGGACTGAGAGTAAGGCAGTGTAATGGGTAAATGAAAGAGAAAAATAAATAATATGGTGCAGTCAATCAGACCTGTAGACCCTCAGCCGCCCTGTCTACTTTTGACCTGATCTCTGCCTCTACACGTGATTGGCTGCACACGCACATCAACACAACACGCAGTCAGTGCGTGGAGTGCACGTGGCCGAGCAGTGTGGAGAAAAAATGGTCGGGGCAGGTGAAAGAGAGAAGGCGAGAAAGAGAGAAGGTGGAGTTGAGAGGGAGTGCATTACAGGGAGAAAAGCCCGGGAGGAAAGTGCAGCTAAATCCTGCAAAGTTACAGATATGTTCATGAGCGAAGGGCATGGTTACTGTTTAAAAAAGAAAAAAAGCATACTAGCAGGGCCGCCCTCAGCACATCATACATCACAACTACGTTTCCCGCGTCAATTCTGTTTTTAAAAAAACTATTAAATGGCATCAACGCTTAACCATGCATGTCCATCTAGGAAAGCAGGCGATGTGGATACATGGAAATAATACAGAAAATAAAGGCTGACTTACTCTTTTCTGTGTGGTGGAAGTATCTCCAGTTACTCAGAGCTACCAGAGCTTCATGATGATCAGCACAAGTCCAGTCAGAGCTCTGAGGAAAAGTCAGGTGCAAAACAAACACTCCAAAAGTGCACTAAAATTATGTAGCCGTCATTGTGGAAGTGCAATTGGCCAGCTCTTGAAGCTGAAGACATGTAGCTCTTTAGAAGCAGTATTTGGGTGTCGTAATAAAGCTAAAAGAGTTGTTACTGGCATAAACCATAAACCGCAACAAAATGCCGACAGAATACGTGGTCTGTTGTGAATGTGTGGAGATCGGCCTGCGTTGACGGTAGATTATTCCCTTCCTGAGTTATTACCCCAGTCGGTCGCTGTTACGGCCACAGAAGAGAAAACGATCTTTATGTTAGTGTCCGACAGCGTCGCTCCTCCAGGGTCTGTGAAGGCTTGTTAGGCTACCGTTACCAGCCAGATGTCTCCAGGTGTTTATGAGCCTTAGTTCTGGTCAGGGAGCAGTACAAAAGCAGCTAAACTGATAAATAATGAATGGACAATTTTATTTTATTTTATAATTATTAAAGCTGTAGGCTATAACTGACGGATCACCTTTCCTGCTCAAAATTTGATCCTGCTCTTTGTATCCTGACTACTTCTTGACGCCCGTCTGTTCACACGACACTCCACAATGCAGCCGGTGTATGTTGCAGTTTATAGACTCAGACTTTGATGCGTGTTCCCAGCAGGTCCTCAAAGGCTTTAGGGCTGTTCCACTGTAAAATCTCTTAGTGCTTCAGGGCTCTATCATGGGCCTTCTATAGGTCTGCAATTCTGCAGAATTTCTTGGAGGAACCCACTATTCACAGCAGTCTAATGTTTAAAACAATGGCACACACATTTCAAAATCGTAAATACATTGGTTTTTGGTAAATGCAATTTTTAACTAATTACAATGATTTCATTAATCAAGGTGTCAGTAAAGTCCAAAAGCAGTGATATATTGATTCTTTTTGAGGCAGAAGAACCACCTTAGGAGAAAGATCATCCCTTTAAGCAACCCATTAATCAGTCAGGTCCCTCACCGACTTAATAATTTTGTAAGAGCTAAGAACCTAGAAAAAGAAAAAAAGGCATTTTCAAAATACAGTTTTTTAACATATCAGGGTAGATAGAATCTGCACCGAATGATCCCCCACTGAGAACCTTTTTCATCACATAATAATGAATGACACACCAGGTCCTAGAAATAATACTCAGCAATCAACTCAAACCACCAAAGTTTTGAAAATCCATCATTAATTCACCATGGGTTGAGCGTTCATGAAGTTCCGAGCTGCACGGCTGTGGCCAAATTGGTTTTAATGGATTTCATGGGGTGCCGTTCGTGGGCGGTTTGATTGACAAAGAGGTTTGAGAGTTGCCACAGCCCCCTGCTCTCGCTCTGTCCCCGAGCAATGCACCATTGATCAAACACATACAAACTGTCACTCTGTATTGCCAGGACGCCGGCGACGGACCCACCAGTTACTTCAATCATTAGTCAATCAGCCACACGTCCAAAAGCTGGAGTCACAAACTGAAGCAGGAGGATGATGTTGCATACATTTTCATTTGGTTCAATGTAAAACAGAAAAAGTCCTTGGATCATTATCATTATTTCGCTTCGACAAATGTTTTTGGAGTACTGCTTAAGTGACACAAAAGACAGTCTCTTACTTACCGTAAGAGGTGGGAAACATTTCAAGAGTTCAAATTTAAAAAAATAGCAAACATATGAATTACCTTTATTGACAGGCATGTTCAAGCAGCTCCATCTGAATTCTGCTGTCCAGTGTACATCCACACACCTGCCACAGTGCAAAGTGTGACCTACGATCTGTGATGCCCTTCAATGGCAATTTGCTCTCAATCTCCATGGAGACACCACGAGGACACGGGAGTGGATGTCCGCACCGGACATGAGAAATGAGTACAATTACGGTTTTTGAGAGGTAATTATATGTGCGTTGTGGTGGCAAGGGCCCATAAATAACGCCGGATCCACCCCGTGTGCTCGTCTGCTAATTGAAGAACAATGAGGCGGGAGAAGGGAGCTGGGCACGTGCCGCATCATGATAGCACCTTGTCCATTGTGGTCCCTTTCACCCCGGAAGAAAGCAAGGTAAGTCAGCCAGACAAAGCTGAATGATATCGAGCACCAAGGCTACAACTCTGCCAATGAGTGTCTCTAATAGCATGTTGGAGGGTAAAAAAGGGGGGGAGAAATTGGGAGGAAAGAGCTTGTCAGCCTTTTAGTGTGGCTTTTGTGAAGACATTATGGAAATCTGTAAGCACTAATACGTGTACTACTCAGGTCGTGAGAGATTTAAAGTATTGGCACACCCATAGCACGCAGAGCACATGTGCAAACCAATCGGAGGTTTGGGGAAAGCAAGGCATGTTGGACCGTGAGGGTTTCCTGAACAACATACGCTAAATAAAGGCCCCTCCTGTAATTTCACTCATATCTTAATGGTCTCTGGTCGCCCCTTCCCAAAAGCAGTTTATTTGTATTAGCAAAAGTGAGAGGACAGTAAATCTGTAGCTCACGACACACAACCGCTTTCCTCTGACTGCAGGGCGGTTAACAGTGTTAAGCAGATATCCTTGCACGCTCCAGAGCAAACATCGAAAGTGATGGGGCCGTGTTTCACTGGGGCTTCCACTGCTACGGAGCGAAGAGCTGGAGAAATTCACTAACAAAGAGCACACTGTGGCTGTAAGTAGGTTAACACTGAACGGGCTTTTTTGCCAGGCCTATTCCACTGATTGTTAATCCCATCACACTTCAAATGGTTTGTTTATTTTTAGCCCTCCATAGGCTTTTTCGAACTGTAAATCGGATCTCTTCACGCATATTGCCGTGGGTGGAATACCAGTCTTCCGGCCCACGTTGGCAACTTTCTGCCTTACCAGAGTGTTCTCGAGCAAGTCTTGAATCCTTTTCTGATCAGGAGTCATGGCGTAAAGTAAGGAGTGTTGTAAGTAAACACGCGCATTAAAGAACGTGAACAGAAATGCTGGATCTGCGTGATTCTGGATGTCATTAAGCGCACCATCAACCCCATTGAGGGCCGAACACTCTTGGTCAGACTTCCCTCTTCCTCCACACACACACACACACACACACACACACACACACACACACACACTCACACGATCCTCAAAACACCTTTCTTGGTCATACCATTCTCTTCCCCTACCACGGGCGCCTTCTACAGACCTCTGAACTCCCCCTTTTGCGGCTATCAGTCACTCTTTCTTTTCTTTGTCTTTGCCCTCTCGTTTACTTGCGGAGAGCAACGTGTCTGTGCATAATTTTCATTTCAAGGGGTCACATCAATTCTCCTCCACGCAAATGAGTGAAACTCTCCGAGGTAATAATCACCTGAAACCCCCGCTCACACACACAAACACCCCAGGTGGCTCCGTATTGCATCGCCAACATGAATAAATAATTAAATGAAATCTAATCTTTTTTTCTTTTTTCATTTTCACAGCAGCTGAATCCAATTCTGCCTCCACCCTTTGAGGACGACACCCAGGTGACCCTCAGGTACAATTACCGCCATTCAAGACGTTACGCAAACACTTGTGTTGTTAAAGGGTGCTGCATTTCCTGTGCAAGGCACACGTATGTCTGAAATGTGAAGTAGAAAAAAAGTAATATATGAAACAGCTGGCAGCATGAATGGCATTTCCAGAGAGAAAATGGAAAGAATAAATAAATATGCAGGCAGATCTCTGAAATCATACATTTTATACATTATGTGTCTGTGGTGTCATACATTTCATTTTAGCCTAGGACATGAGATGCCGCCATAATTTTTCCACAAAGTGCATCCCCATAGTGAAAAGTATTTTCCAGTAACATGTCCCTCTCTTTGCTTAGGAAAACAACATCCTATTTCCCAGCCACATAAATATTTCAGTAACTTTCTCTCAGTTTCATGCGATCGCCTCCCCAGCCGAGCGCACCAGCTCACGTGCGGCTGCCGGCAGCCACAACAACACCGCCATGTCTTAATCCAGGTCGGGAGGTTCACGACCCGCGGAAGCCCGGGCAGCTGGCACCTACGGCGCCCCCGGCGACGCCCCGCTGGATTTCTTGCGACGCAGCAGCACTCGGCTGCTATAGCTCTCTGAGCGGCGGCTGTGGGTGTTTCGGGATGGGAGAGGAGATGCCATGCTCCCAGTGACTAACCCATGACGACCATTACATCGATGTCTTGGCTTCTGTCTCAACGAACGTAAGTAATTTTCACACGGTGCTTCAGTCATAGCACACCCTGCCAGTAGGGCCTGAGGGAGTATTATAGGAAAACCAAAGTGTTGTGAGAAATGTTTACGTACTCTACATGCTCTAAATTGCGTTAAAATTGTGTCCTTTATTTTAAGATTCTGCACTAATTAACATTTTTATATTTTAACAATGGATCCAATGACTACATGTCATTCGAAAGGCAGCTCTACAGAGCCTTTTAGCCTCACTACCTTCCCAGCACCAAATGGCACGACCAGGTTAGCCACCAGCTACTGGTGGAGGAGAATTAAGCAGCTAAAGAGCCAGACATTTTTCCTCAGTAGTTGGCGGAGAAAAAAAATGGAGCTAGAAAGAAATTGGATTTATTGGATATTTGTGCGTGGACACAAACGTGACACCAAATGAATGCTAACATTACACCGAGTCTGGTGGCTGCTTGCCATAACATTATCTAACAGTAGCGAACTTTCCAAGTTGACAAAATGTGAACGTTGTTGTTCAGCACATTCCACTGCACCAGCTTTAAAGGCAGAATAAGTAGGATTTGTTGCTCTTTGTAAACACACGATTCAAAGTTGGCCCCTCCTCCCCCAGCGCCGAGCGAGAAAGCAAGCGAGAGAGCTGGGGGAGGGCGGCCGTTTCTAACCCGATACACAGATTTCTGCCAGCTTGTGAAAGGGTGATGCAGGCCGCTCTCCAACACGGCCACTAGTGGCGTAGTGTGAAGATCCTGGATTTGAGTTACAACCAAAACCTGATTTTCTCAATTTTTTGCATTTGCCCAGCTCAATAATGTCTGGCACAAGCGCAGCGGTTGAAGCTCTCCTGCGTAACCGCGCGAACACAGCTTGGATGACAGCTCATTTGGTTTAATGTAGCAAGATGCACAGTAGATAACAGACTAGTTGTAACAAAGGTATGAATGGCAAATGTAGCGAAGCTAAAAGTAGATGACTGGCCCAAAGAAATACTCCAGTGAAAAATAAAAGTACAGTTTAAAAAGAAACGTGAAAAGAGACCGTTTCCTGAAAACACTTGCGTTACTTACCCACCCCTGGTTTTTGGGGACCGGCTTTGGAGTTCTGAAGAGAGGGGGTGGGATTTTTTCAGGTGGATACTTTCAAAATCTAGCGGTCTCTTGCTAGTGTAAGATGAGATTTTGTTTTTATGAAGATTTGTTTTGTAGGTTACCTTTCAGAGTCATGGAAATTGGCATAGTGAATTTATGGTAAATATATTTATATAGATTATATTCTGTTTCTTTACATTGATAGAGAACTACATAACAGGGTGTTCTTTACCTGAAAGTGTAGTAATGGTTAAGGTGGGCGGAAGGATTTTTTTTGTAAAGAGGTGTTGTACCACGGTTGTTGTGGGGAGACATTAAAGGGGAGGAATGGACGCGGTTCACCCGAAGCAGTTGTCCCCGTGCTCTTTCTTTACCCACGTCCCAAACGCAGTCTATATTCAACCACTACAAAGGTATAACGTTAGATAACGCGAAGAGATATTTTGCGTTACACTAGTTTCCCCAACGTTAGCTACCCAAGCTTTAATGAGGTGGAAAATTCATTCATTCTTTTTATTTTTGCATTCTTAAAATATATTTATGAGGCTTGGTACAGGCTGAAAAGAATATAAAAAAGATTGCTTTGTACTTTAACTGAATTGTACACTATATATTAGTCATGTATGAACTGAATGTGCTATTAATGTGTGATTAATTGGTGCATACTGTATACGTAGGCTAGGTTTTGGTTATATTTGTTTACATTGGTTTGCATTTATGTGAGGCTGCATGTATTAATTTAAATCCTAGCGTTGGGAGATCTTTTGGGATTTATCACATATAAAATGTGTACGTTTGTTCAAATTTGCAGTTTGTAGTTCACGTGTAGTCGCGCTGTAACATGTCGGTAGACACAAAAATAAAATGATTTATTAATTCTATATTTGTGGATGACAGAAAGACCTTGATTTTGTTTTCTGATTCACCCACCAGCCGCCATCTCGTGTTATTGCTGGCCAGGAAAATGCTTTAGCTTCTGTATGCCTAAAAACAATTCAACAGAGTATGCTGGGTATTTACTGTGTCAGCAATAACACATCTCAAAATCTCCACATTGACTATCGATGCGTCGTACTTAGTGTAATTTGTCCTGGGCCAGCATTTCGGAAATACTAAAGAGGCGCCTTCATTGATTCACATCCTAATACTCAGCTGTTATTAGCAAGTGGATAGACTGACTGGTCACGAAGCTGCAGTCATATCAGCTAAATGATCAGTCATTTATATCAGCTGCTGGATATTCTGTATAAGATGGGAGAACTTCTAACGCTGCTTTTTCTAATCAACCGTTTTTTTTAATATGGTCTCTCTATATAACATAAAGATGCTGCATATAGTGACACATACTCTATCATACATGAGGCCCTGGCATGCATGCTTGTCACCCTCACACCTCTTCATATACTGGTGCCCAGAAGATGGTAGAAACGGGACAATGAATGCTGCATGTGAGTGTGTGTGTGTGTGTGTGTGTGTGTGTGTGTGTGCGTGTGTGTGACAAGCATTACAAGTTTCCAGATGGGCGAGATTGAGCAATTACCTTTTCAGCACTCACCATCTCTCTGTATCTCCACCCTGATCCCTCCTCTCAATAATTGACTGCGGGGTAACAAGGGCTCGGTGTGTGTGCGTGTGTGTGTGCGTGTGTGTGTGCGTGTGTGTGCGAGCTGCTTCTTTGATTAGATAGCCGAATTTACTTTGTATTCAGCCATGGCACTGCCTCCCCCAACTGGCATAGCTAATGAAGTGCCCGCGTCCCTCCCTTGGAACTACTGTGTGTGAGGGTGTCAGAGTGTGTGTGTGTGTGTGTGTGTGTGTGTGTGTGTGTGTGTGCGTGTGTGTGGTGCATCGAGTCAAGCTGCAATTAAAAGGCCTGTCAATGGTGTCTGCCATAACAGCGGCTCGGACTGTCACTATCCACCATCCTCAGCACACACTGTATGGAGTGAGAGGGGGAGGGGGAGGGAGAAGTGGGCACAGAGACAAGGGGAGAGAGAAGCATGAAGAGCGAGGGACGCCTAAAGGAGGACAAGGAAGGAGAGAAGAAAAGAGAATGAGACGGCAAAGGCAGAGAAGATCCACAGTAGGTAGGTAGTTCATTTGTTATTCCACCTGGTCAACATACTGTAAGTCTACAGCTTTAATTAAGGCTACATTACAAACCGCAAAGCGTACCAAAAAAATCAACAACGAAAACCAAGCGCTGTACTCTGTGTGGCCAGGTGTGCGTCATACGCATATATTGGTACGTTTTAATTGTTTCTTGGTTTAACAATTGGACTTTGCTTTGCCCTTTAAGACTGTATTGAGAGCAGCACTTCCAGTAAAATCGCTGAAACAATTAGTCGATGAATTAATTACTTGAGTACTTAACAACTTTGGCTATTGATAAATTCATTGAAGTTATTTATCGAGCAAAAACACCCAGCAAGCTTCACAAATATAGGATTTTACGTTCGAGCTTAATATTGTCAGGTTGGAATAAACACGCAATTGGACGACACCACCTCGAGCTCTGAGAAATTGCATTTTAAACGTTTG
>CM022480.1:24379772-24426566 GCA_011952105.1 Coreoperca whiteheadi
TTCCTTATACCCATTTAGAGGGGTAAAAGAGACAACCCCCGACCTTGGAGAAATTGCTTTTTAAACTTTTCCCCCCCCCCCCCCCCCACCGCCACAATTATCTGACATTTCATTGACTAGCAGGTGAACATAGTAAAACAAACTAATAAGCAGCAGCTAAGAAGCAGCTGAAGACCCAGATATTTCTCTCAAGAGTTGGTTGAGACCGAGCGGCAACCTCCGGGGCTAAAAGATGAAGCCAGTGTGGATCACCTCCATGTTAAAACGCCCAACTTCACAGCAGACATCAACATGTTTACAGCCTGGTACACAAAACGGTTTTGTCTCTGTAGCTAATGTCCTAGTTTACGACAACTGTACGTTTTTTGTTTTTCTATAACTCACCCATATAAATTGTATTAAGGCTTAAAGTTATGCATAATTAAGGACGTGGCCGCTTTGAGTGACAGGTGGGTGGCCTCTCAGGTGGCTTGCCGCTAGGTGGTTCAGCAGCCAGGCTTCATTCGGCCCGCCTCAGCTCCGCCTCTTTGCACATTTTTGGATTAGCCAGAGTCAGGCCCTGCCAAGATGGTCACCCACTTTCAGCTCCATGAAACCTAAATTACCAAAATTACCCTTGAGTACTACGAAAAGTGCACTGAGGTTAAACTTAGCAATTTAAAATCTTTAAAGTTTCCCTCTTCTGTCTTTCTCACTTTACTTAAATATTGTGTCTTCAGACGCCAGCATATTATAACAGAAAAACAAAAGTACAGTTCTAACAGTAGCAAAATTAACAATATTAGCAACAATGAATGGATGTTGGTACTGGTAGTTGAGCACCAGCAAACACCAGCATTTTAAAAGATCCAGTATGTAACATTTAGGAGGAGCAATTGGCAGAAATGGAAAATAACATTCATAAGTATGTTTGCCGTAGTGTATAATCACCTGAAAATAAGTTTTCATTACCTTAGAATGAGCTGTTTCAGAGGGAGGGGGGGCCCCATCCATGGAGGACGCCACGTTGCACCATGTTCCTACAGCAGCCCAGAGAAGAGAAACCAATCACTGGCTCTAGATAGGGCCTTTCGTTTTTTTCGTGAGTTTCTTGGCCACCGTAGTTTCTCCTACACGCTTGGAACGGGAGAGTGAGGAAAGCGGTATTCAAATGGTTCCAAACTGCAATTTCACTGCTGGATGCCACTAAAGCCGACATACAGGACCTTTAACAGAGACAATGCCTAACATAACATAAATGAGAAAAAATAAGGTTTGGACAAAAAAAAACCCAAAAAACCCCATGAAATAACATATGAATGCCCGTAATGACATGACACCGTGGACTTGAAATTAGTTTAAAATTCTATGTAAAATTTGCATCGTGCTACTGTATGCTCTCTTTCCTCTAGCTCCCTCTCTCTTTCCCTCTCCACCCAGCCAGGAGCAGCAGATGGCCGCCCTCCCTGTGTCACGTTCTGCCTCTTAAAAAGGAAGCTTTTCTTTGCCACCGTGGCCAAGTGCTTGCTCTTGATTGGAACTGATGTGTAAATTAAACAGTACGGTCTACACCCGCTCTATAGGTAAAGTTCAATGGGATAACTTCTGTTGTAAATTGGCGCTATATAAATACAATTGAACTGAATTTAATTGACTTTGTGAAGGTACGCCTTGATGAAGAAAAGGATGCTTCTTGTGCATGTGTGCCTTTCTTATGAGGTTGCATGGAAGAATCACACAATGTCAAATGAGACCTTTTTTTTTTTTTATATACTTTAATTGGGATAGCCAGCGCAATCGTTTTATTTACAGTGGTTAGTGGAACATATGAACTCCAGTATATTTATATCACACACGCACACAGTCTTTACACACTGCTGACGTCACATACGGTTTGCAGTGTCTTGCACAGCATGCTTACTGCGTCAAGATGCAATGGAATGTCTATTAGCAGCTTTTTGCAGCAAAATGTGTGTACAGTAAATGTGAGTTAATATCTCTTCTCTCGCACGCTTACTGTACACACACAGACACTCGGACACATTCAGACCACCTGTCCCTGCCCACCCTCTCAGAGCAGGATGCGGTATTTGAGGGCGCGGGGGACCCTGTTGATGACAAGGCGTCCGTCGTAGCTGAGCGAGGCGAAAAGCCATGGGTCGGCCGACGACCACTCCGCCGCATACACACTGTCTTCGTGTTCCTCATAGGTGGACACCACGCTGTCCTTCAGGGGCTCCTTACCCCTGAATCACACACACATAACACAAAGAGGTGAGCTTTGGAAACTAGAAGAGGAATGCATCACATCTTCCAGACTTCATGCAGGTCTGTGTTTGTCTTGACCAGCAACTTATGGAGGAACTGGGAAGACTAAATTGGCTAGTGTTAAATGTACAACCTTGACACAGTTGCCTCTTTCTTATTGTTTTTACTATACAGCCAATGGAAATGTGAAAACACAGTATGAGACAACCTGCATCAAGTTGATGTAACTTTTATAATTGTCTAATATACAGTGTTGGATGGAATCCACAGAAATCAGCGTCATCAGGTCACCGGCCACCATCAGCACCAGGAGGAGGCAAAAGAGTGTCATCCGGCCACGTTTGAAGGGGAAAGTATTTATAGCTGTTCTGAGCGGCCATACTTGAAGGCGGAACAAAAGTCCCGCCATCATTGATTGGAGGTAGACACGATAATCATTGAAATGGGGATAACGGAATCTCTCCTCAAAGGCATTCATAGTCTTGCACTTGGTTGCAAGATGAAGTGACTGTAGTAATTGTGGGGAAAATGTAAAACGCGAGCTGGAGCCTACGTTTTTTTACCTCCCCAGTTAAAAAATTGGAATGTTGTGGGGGGAGGGGGGTTCAGACGCTGTTCAACCAACACCAGTTAAAAACATAGTTTTTGTGAAAACAACAACAAAAAAGTGGAAACGTGCCCTGTGGAATTTTCTTGTACACATGAATGTCTTTCATTCCTCATAACACATTTGCCCATTTGTTAAAAATAATTTGAAATCATCATTGTGCACACTCGTGGTTACTAGTTTTGCAGTCGTCTTCTTCCCTGCCTTGGAGGATGCACTGCTGCACTGCTTTGTGCATTACCAAGTGTCAATCAGGCAGAACACACCTGCGTGCTTACATGCGTGTGTGTGTGTGTAAGCATGTGCATTCTTGTGCGAATGCACGCTAAGAACAAAACACTGTAAAAACATTGCTCCATAGCGCTGCTAGTGGTAAACAACTCCGCGTGGTACCATTAACAGTTTGTTTAGATACTGAGATATATTTATATTTTTTTGTGGAGTGAGTGATCTTTTAATCAGAACATGCCGTCTCTCTCTCACACACACACACACACACACACACACACAGACACACACAACCTCGGTTTGTATCTCCTTAGTGTTGTGGACGGCCACACACACACCAGAACACGCATGACCGCTGGAGAATATTTACTTTGTTGATTTCATTATTTCTCCCTGTCTTCGGTACACACACACAGCAACCTCCCCTGTGCTGAGACAGTTATCCCACTTCTACAACAATGTAACAATAAATACAATTTCAGAATTATGAGCTGGCATTATTGCCATCCCAGATTTCTCCCAAACACACTGCTGTAAGTAGTCCTGAGGGAAAACAGTGACATACATATTTGGATTTATTTTGCACATTAACTGTTTCACACAGACAGTAGCTGCTCCCTCGATGCTGTAGCCTAAAATAAAAACACTCAAAGTGCTCTGCTGGTATAGATTCGTTCGGGAAGAAAAGAGCAAGAGGGTATACGTGAGAGAACTTGACTGATAAAATGCTGGACTTGGCCTAAGTTAGCCTAAAGAATTGGGCCTTACAGTGATAACAGACTCAGTTGTTTCTTTGGTCCACCGGGCTAAAACTAATGCAGTCTAATATAATAGTCCTGTAATAAATCCTATATATATATATATATATCATACCATATATCCTAAATATATGGTACAATATTATGTTGTATTAAGTGTTGTATTGTATTATACTGAAAGGCGTCATTGAGATTTGTCCAGCATGTTTACATCAACAAATATAGCAGCATAATGCAATCTAATTCAGAAGCAGCTACAACACAAACTACAACTTCCAAAACGACCAAAAAGTTGATTTAACCCCTCTTTAAAACGTTATAAAGGTTGGATTTATTGCAGGATGTTTGTATTAGACTTAGACTGCATTTGTTTTAGCTAGGTATACCCAATAAACTGGCAACTGAGGGTATCTCTACATAACTGCACTTAAATTGCTTTAAAAATCTGACCGAAAAAATGTTTTAATAAAATATGACTTAAGGCATTTTTGCAGTGTAATCTAATAAAAACTGCAATATGTTTAATGATTAGCAGATAATATTTCAAAACTTCTGGAGTGACCCTTAAAAAAAATGAGTGGAGAAACGAAAGTCGAACCGAAATTAAAGTGCATTTTTGCTGAGGAATCAGTGTGTATTTTGACTACGTGTACATATTTGGTAAAAATTATCAAAATTCTAATTACTAAAATCAAAGAAATGTAAGTTTTATTTATATTTCTGCTATGAAAGCACCCCATATATTGGAATTTTACAGGGGTATGTCAGAACTGTGATTTTAATGGTGGAAGATATGTGTGGGGAGGCACAAAAATAGTTTGTTGTATCACTTTAATTTAAGTTAACTAGCTGTAACATGTGTAATTTCCGTACACAATATTGCGATTCAAATCAAGGTGTAATGGACAATATTTTGGAAGAATGGCGTTCATACCGTTCATCATAAAGTTCACAGACCTGGAGAATCTATGGGAAGGGGCCCTGAAGCTGTTCTGGAGGCTTGTTGTGTCCGAACACCTTATGAAGACCATATGTGTTGTTTTCCCCTTTAAATTCTCACCCATCTGTAAGTTGATGGCACTTTGGCGATGATAGTGATTTATTAAATTGCCGAACAGGCCAAACTGAAAAAAAAAAACAACCTTTAAGAACAGAAATCCTAGCCTCCACTGCTTGGTTATCTTGAAAATAAAATAAAATGTGCAAATCTCATTGAACTGTTGACTTTTAGAAGCAAACATATGAAGTCGGAAAATCGTCCAACCACTGGAGGAGTTTGGTATGTAGTGTCCAGGTACTGTGGAGTGGACCCATACTGTACATACAAGAGGGGTCAATAAGTGTAGTGGAAGGGTTAAAACTAAAGCTGAGTGCCGGTGATTAGGAAGAAGAGTTGATAATTGTGGATGAGAGTCATTCATTGAGTGTAAGAGCTGGTAGTTATGGATGAGAGGGGGAATGGGACCATAATGGATGGAGGACAGCGGTAGATTTGAAAAGCACTGAATAGTAACCATTACAGATGATATCCCTGCAATTCTAAAATCGAGCTGAAATGGTATAGAGAAGTGTTTTGACAGTAACATATTTCAATGTTTTACCTCTCCACTTTTATCATTCTGCGTGTCGAAGTATGTGAAGGTTCAGGCAGCCAGCTTTAATCTTTGGAGGACTAATATCAGTTCAAAATACACAGCATATTTCTGTACACGCTTTAGTAGCTCACCGTTTGTTTCATTAGGCTCCTCGTGGCAGTCCAGACATGAACAAGAGAGGTATAATAAAAAAAAAAAACTCATTATATATGATGTGATGAAAGCTGACCGTCACAGCGCTATGATTCCACATCTGCAACAACTGAGGAAGGGGTATCGCTGTCCAAATACTTTTAAGATGATCACGGTTATTCATAGATAATGAGGTAAAAGGAGACGTTCATAGCGAGAAAAAGCGTAACCGCGAAAATCAAATGGGACTGTGCATCCAAAATAGGGGAATCACGTGCCTGATAATGTTTAATATGCGGGGCAGTGAAGGATGGTTTACACATGGCTACAAACGTCAACAATTGGGAATGGAGCGGATAATGTACCACTCAATTTCAAATTATTTTTCTTCCTCTTTTTTTCCTTATTTGTGACGACTCTCCTGAAGCAAAACACCAAAGTCTTACAGCCGCAGGACATGAACCTCCAACCATTCCCACAGATCTTTGCGTTTGACTGTGGCCACTGCCAGGAAATTTACTTTCACGTGTTACTATTATTAGGGTGGGAATGCTGATTCAGTGTTTCTTTATACTTTTTTTTTCCCATCGCATGTCCTTCTACAGAAATAATTAAACTGTCAGAATGTTTAGCTCTTTAAGGCCAAGTGTGCTTGTACTTTTCTTTTTACTACCTTTTCTACTTTTTTAAATATTAAACACATTCACACAGACGCCATTTGAACTTTAAACTGGTCACAAGACTGTCAACTCCTAAACTTGTATTCAGCTTTTTCAGATCTTTTACAGTTTTCTAATTATCACAGTTTAAGTTTTAAAATGAGTGTGTATTGCGTGAGTGGAGGAGCCTTGGAAAATCCTCAAAAAAAGTTCTCTTTAACTTGCTGTTGTGCCCACAATTTTCACAGTTCATGTTTCATTTTACACCAAAAATGTACGCAACTTTGTGGTGGTTCTACGCATGTGCTTAGATAATCTATCAGACTTATACATTTGGCTCGGTTAGCTTCCAAATGACAAGAGTGACAAGCAACTCATTTGCGGCCATTATAACTCTGCGTCTAAATTTCTGGCTGAAAGTAGAAAGTACCAGTTTTTAAAATCACTGTAACGCTCACATTTTCTAACTTTATCCACACAAATTACATATCCACTTGTTCAGAAAGGCCCTCTGGTGCTGATGGTGAGGTACTTCCACCAATAAAACTATAGTTTAGGCTTTTTTGAGTCTTGTTTGATGGGATGTTTTACACTCTCCCAGCAGTGCGGTTCACAGACACACGGCTGATGTTGATTGGCTGAGTAAAGATCAAAGCACTGTGCCCCTCTGTTCTGATTGGTGGACTGATGTTGAGCTATTTTGTTATCTCTGTCCGTTTTAACTCTTAATAAATTCAAACTTTGAACTGTTTGAGGTTTAATTCTGAATCATTCTGTCTGACTGACTGACTGTCTGTCTGTCTTTTCTACTACTACTATTACTATTTTATACCTCTCACAGTCTCAGTCAAAAACACGAATGAGCCTACTTTTGCAATGCATTTGAGCTTCAAGATTTTTCAGGCATATAATTTCAGACTTCTGCATTTTCAGCAATGCTTTGCAATGATGTCTTCTTCTGTAAGTGGACTAGTACTTCTCCATACTTTCAGCTACAGAAGCCATTCATCCGTCAAAATGTTTAGCTCTTTAAAAGGACATGCATGTTTCTGTGCCACCTTATTCTACCTTTTATGTTTTTTTCAAGAACTTAATAGAAGTAAATGCAGCTTTGACAGTATTACAGCTAAGGGCCCAGCATTAGCAATGTATGTCAACTTTAAGCATTATTAGGTGATGCAGGTCAACGTCCAGGTTGTTAAGCAATGATCTTGAAGATGTTTCAGGCATTTCATTTCGGACTTCTTTTCAGCACTGTTTTGCAAAATCATTTCAGCATTCCCATGCATTTTCAGCAGGAAATGCAATTTGTCTAGTTATTCTTAGTACTACTGTCTTTCTATGTGTTTGGTGACCCTCCATTTGCGTTCCACTAGCTCTTGATGAGGAATTTCAATTAATAAAATAGTGCTGAAAGGAAAGAAAATGAATTGACAACAATTTTAATAATCAATGAGGGGAGGAACCCTTTTGATTTTGTTGACCCTATTAACTTTCTCCAGCATTGTCCTCAAGAAAAAAATATGCATTTACAGTATGGCAGCACTACTTGTAAAGTTCTATGAATTTCTAATGTCAGTGTGTTTTTTCTTCCATCCAACACTACAATAAGTATTATTTTAACAGTTAAAACTGTAATGTAGGTGAGGAATCACTAGTAACAAGAGTGATAACAATCCTCTAATTGTGATAAATTCACATATTCCTTCCATTATTTAATTGAAAACTATGGTTTATTAAAACTTTGGTTTTATTTTTTTTTTAGCTCTGGCCATAAATGACAGAAGTGCTATGCCAGAGCTACAAAAACAAAATCCAAGCTGTAAGAAACTATTGTTTTCGTTTAAAGCCATTGTGTTACTATCTTAAACTCAGCTTCCCTTAAAAAAAAGCAATTACTACTGACTTTTGATTACTGGAAGCATTTCCTTTCCTAACTAGGCTGAATTGCTCTTACATGTCCTCCTGGTGGTTGTCCTCCCCCTCGCTGAGCTCCTCATCATCCACCAAGTGTCCGAACGGCTCTGAGGAGATGGACACCATATTGGAGAGGATGAGGCGGCTGTCACTGCTGGCTGTCAACACCAGCTGGTCATGACTGTGGTTGTAGCGGACGCTCCACACCCTGGGACAAAAACACGTTACAAGACATGCATTCAGCATTTAACAGTGCAGTAATGTGGCGAAGTGCGGTACATTTTACATTCATGCGTGGATGTATTAAAGAGTCCGCAGCCATGTACAGTATGTATCTTCCATTGTACCTCCATGTGGCTGAATAAACCAGCAGTAACCAGGCGCTGAATGCATTTAAATTGGTATATTGCGCCTGTAAAAGCACTTGCACATGTATGTGGAGTCTGTATGTATGGGCAGACCACACATGGTGAAACACACCGACACAGACACACAGCCGTGCAGAAACCTGTCTGTCTCTATTTCGTTTTCACACACTCGTGCCCACACAAATCATGCAGAAAATTCAGTGTTCTCACAACGGGATTCACAACAAAATATGCCTATCTGGATGTGTATTCAGATGCCAATAAAGGGGATTTGGTACCATGCAGTCTATATTCCTGCTTAGTTCACATGAGTTGATGATCATTATCATAAACTCCCTGAAACTCCTGGTTTTATTTGTTGCCGCTCAGTTTCACTTCTTTTTCAATTCTTCTTCACCTTTCCTCCCTTCACTTTTGCTCCGCTCTTTCTATTTCTCTGATTATCGCCACTGTCTCCCACTCTTGCTCTTCTTCATCCTTTTTCTCTCTCTTTGTGTTTGTCTCTGTCTCTCCCTCTGTGAGCCCAGGGCACAGCTCGGAGTGTGGTCCCAGTTCCCTCCCAGGGAGGGATTGAGGGATAACCGAGGCTGTTGACAGGAAATCAGCATCGGCCACGCTGTTCCCCGCGCTCCCCTAATCCGCCTCCCCTCTAAAAAATAGTCCCTAATACCCCCTGAGGCTGCTGGGGGGTATTAGCATCCTGGCTGCGTTTTGGAAAATGAGCGCGCACAAGAAAAAACACACACACACACACACACTCAGCGAAAACACCCACGCATATAAATGCGTCACATTAAAGATGAGTGTGCACACAGGACAAATACACACAGACATATGCATTATAGAAATGCGCGAACGGACACAAATGCATGTAGCCACACACAGAGATAAAAAGAGAGCCCTTGCAAAAGCACAGATTAGATGGTGGCACACACACACACACACACACACACACACTCACGCACGCACTTATCTACTATCTAAAGAGATCCCATCTGCAGCTATCTATAGTTACGGATATGTTTGCCAAGTCTATCTTTCTTTTGGAGATAACGCCCGCTCCAGCGTGTGTGTGCATGTGCATGTGCCTGTGTGTGTGCCTGTGTGTGTGGTGTGTGTGCGCGCATGCGTCTGCCTTTATCAGGTGAGGATTGGTGCGCTGCGGCAGTAGCCCCGTTTGGCTCGCAGACGCACTGATCATCTATTCAGCTCACACAGGAGAGCGAGTGTCTCCCATGCACACACGCACGCACTTCTGCAGTACACTATGTTCAGCTCTTAGCACTGCCTGAAGCTTCACAGACGGCAAAGCTAGAGCAGGAGTGGGCTGCATTCGACCTACTGTGATTCAAGTCCTTACTGACAAAACGAGTAGCTGTCTATTTAATTAGTAATTAGTGTATTACTGCCTTTTATTGCACCAGCAGTAGTTAGGGCATTTCATTAGTTAGGAGATAAAGCCATTAATAAAACTAGAAAACAAATCAACAGTGGAGCGAAGGAGTTATCATCATGTTTATTATTATTGTTTGTGAGTTTTCCTGAATGTTCCTGAATTACACTCAAATGCTGTGTAAAAGGCTCTTACCTTTTACGCAAATACAGTATAAATATATCAAACACAGGAAATAGTTTTTTTTCCATGTTAAAGATGTAAAATTAAATAAAAAGATTTTTTATTTTTTAAGGTTTATTTTTTCACCTATTTTGGTAATACTTATTGTCAGTTGTTGGTGAGCTGTGGTGAAAAGTTGGAATTTGAAACACTATTGGGCACTACAAAAAGTCTCTTTAAAGAAGCAGCCGTTCAATCAACGTTGATTTCCTGGTACATTTATATGAAAACGCTGAAATCCAGCACCTCCACGTCTATCCTAGAGTAAGACATTTACTAACTCATGCCCCACTTGGTACACCCAAATTACAACAAAAATGTTTATCTCTTACCCCTATTGGTATGTAGCCATGCACATAAGTTTTGTGTTTTATTTGCCCAGATTTATATGCGACTCTGTGAATTCTGCCTCCACCCCAATACAATGGAGGTAAATGGAATTGTGCTTAAACTGGCAGGCGTCTCTGACTAGGAGGGGTTTGACCAGCTGATCATACAAATTCTACTGTATAGAAAAGAGGCATGGGGTTCCCATAATCTTGAAATGTTTCACTGAAAATTGATGTTTCACTGAAAAGGTTTGTTGCACAGCAAATACAGTAAACTACGTTGTACATGGTGAGGTGAAGAGATCTGTTAAATAGAGCTGTAAAAGTGTTAATTTTTGGGTGCATTTAAAGAGCAGTGCAAAAAAAGGTTTCATGTACTGTGTTTAATTTTCTACAAAAACTTTATGACAATAAAGAATATTATACTTCTAAGGTTTTCTAAGGCATTACATTTCGGGTTAATTTAAGAGGGTAGATAGAGAGATACATATGTGACTAGATCAAGTTATGAGTATCAAGAATGAATTGTATTAATTTGGCCCAGAGTTTGAATTCACTTTATTTAAATTTCTACATATGTAATTATGTCCATATGCCTCATTAAAAGTACATTGTGGAATAAGTCTAAAAGACCATAAACCAAATTCCATTTACCTCCATTGTACTGGGTTGGTGGCAGAAATGGACGTGTCAGAACCTGGGGAACTAAACCCAAACACTGCATAGCAAGACACCACAAGAGGTAAGTGAGAATGTATGGGTTTTTTGTTTTGTGAACTAACCCTAAATGTTTAATTTGGACTAAAGCTATTACGTTCCTGGAAAACAGTGCCTCTTCAAAGGTGAACTAATGCTGCAGTAGTGGGTGAAACTAAAAAGTCCAACCAATAAATTCATCATGAGTTTTATTAACAATGCTGCGTTCCCGCTCATCCTACCAAATCAAACAGCCACTCGGTCCATAGCTGAGTGTCACTGGGCTGGGTCCCGCACCAACACTGTATTTAAGCAGCAAATACGTCACAGTAAAAGCTTCATTGGAACGTTTCAATCATCCCTCCCAGCATGTCTCAAAAAAAAAAAAAAGCCTTCTATTTAGGAAGCAGAAGATTCTTTCAAAATGCATTTCAATGTGACTTATATTCAAATGATATTAAACATTGGCACATAATATCAGCTATCAGAAGGTTCATTCAACATTGGCCTTCAAAACCTTGTGCTGCCCACAGACTAATTGCCTCTAGTTCAACAATGTCATACTTCATTAGTCCATGCACTTACAATTGTCTGTTTGCCACCCCAAACATGGGAGGATGAGAGCAGGTTCAGATTTAGTGTGGCCCTAAGGGTCACTTGAGCAGGACGGATGCCTGCTAACACAGGAACTTGAACTCCGCTCCTCTGGTTCAAGGACAGTACCCACCCCACTAGCCTCTCCTGCCTGAACCTCTCTGGACCCCCCCCCCGCCAATCCACCCACCAGTGTGAGTGCTCCTCCAGGGTCTTGACAGGCTCCTGGACATTGCGGACGTCCCAGAACTTGACCTTGCAGTCGTCTCCGCAGCTGGCCAGGTAGTACTGGCGGTTGGGGTTGAAGTCCAGGTCACGCACCAGCTGGCCATGGGCATTCTCAATGCAGTAGATCTGACTGCAGAGGAGACAGAGGGAGGGAGGAGAACAGAGGGGCGATTAGAAGGAAGGGAGAAAACAGGAGGCATAGAGGGGAAGACAGATGAGAGGAGAGGCAGATAGAAAAGAATTAGGATTTAACAAGGGAGAACAAGGTATGGAAGAGAGAGAGAGAGAGAG
The DNA here is from genome assembly GCA_011952105.1 of Coreoperca whiteheadi. NCBI lineage: Eukaryota > Metazoa > Chordata > Actinopteri > Centrarchiformes > Sinipercidae > Coreoperca > Coreoperca whiteheadi. The sequence goes on from CM022480.1 coordinate 24,392,037, forward strand.
AAGGGTATATGACAGAACAACAAAATGAGATATATGAGAGAAAGAAAGAATGATTCAGAGGGGTCCACACATGCTAGAAAAGTCTCAGGCTAAATCAAAGCCTCCTCTGTGTCTGTGTCTGTCAGCGAAGGCCAGGCTCAATAAAGAAGCCGACACTGGTGGTGGTAAATTATAAAGGCAAGCCTCATAACTGCACAGCCTTGAGTTCCTGCTAGAGTGAAGTTAACAGAATGACATGACAGAGGAAGGGAGGAGCTCTACGCATTGTGTCTCTTTCCATATTTCTGGCCAGCTCCTCATCCCATCGCCTTTCATCCCCTATATGTTTTCCTTGGCTCACCTTATCCTCCCTCCTTAAGTATATAAAAATGCTATTGCTTTCTCTTTTACTTGCTTTTATTTTCTGACCTTCTAACCATGACTTTTCTTTACATATTGCCATGGTTTCAAGAGCCAATATTTCTGTCTGTTAGCTTGCTCTGACTACTATGTGAAATGGATTTAAAGCAGCCCATATCAATATTTTGTACTTGTTGTTTGAATGACTATGTGCAAAAAGGTGTAGCTAATATTGACAAACCCGAAGAATATTATCACCCAATGCAGTTTTCCTCAGCGTTTTAACCTCTTTTAGCCCATTTTTTTGTTTTTCAAGCCCACATACTCTGCTCATTAGCCTCATTTCCAGAAGCAGCAGGCTTCTGTTTTCAGCTAAAAAAGCTCAGAGAAACCTACAGTACACTAGCTACTCAGCCCCAAGCAATAAACTGACTAATTTACCGACTAACAGGTAAAGAAAATTGAACATCGAGCATGTTAAAAATAGAATTGTCTAAAAAGGTGAGAACAAAACAGAGCTAAAAAGGAGAGTGCATCTAATATTGAATGAGTAAATAAGCAACTGTTTTCAACTCTTTGAATAGACCAAATATTCCGGCTGATCTGCGTGTTGACTAGCACCTCCACCATTATTGTGGTTGCCGAGTTGAACAGAATGTAAAAGTACAGATACTTGGGTTATTCGTGGTCAGAAACTGCCCCCTACAGCAGTTAGGTGGTCTGTGTGAATGTAGATGTTTAAAAACACATTTAAAAAATGCATTTTTGTCCAACCTAAATTTCTGTGCAACTCGCTGGCATTACTTGCTAGCTTGCGGTTGTAAGTCAGAAAACTGTCATTTCATGATTTCTCGCATGGATCAGATGTAAGTATCGCAGAGGACAAGGCGCTGGTGTGATTATTGACTAAAACACCCACATGTGTGCATGTACGTGCGCCTGTGTGTGATTAGTACAACTCAGGCAGGCAGAGTTGAAACACGCAGGCTTCAACTGTTATCACAGAGGCAGGAGAAAACCAGCTGTTAATCTAAATGTGGACCACATTAATAGCCCAGTATGAGTCATTCATTATCGTCCTCTTCTGCACGCAGCATAATGGAAAACTCTTGCCAGACAAATATGATGGGCATTTTTTCCATGAATGACGGAAACATGCCAACAAGTGCACTTGCAGTCACAGATGCGCACACGAGGGGTAGAACATATGAATATTCATGCACACCAGCACCCTCAAATACCTCACTAGCACCTGACAAGACCTCGGAGATCTGACCAGCCCCCGACATTACATCTAAAGTTTCCATAGACTTACAATGGTTACACAGGCACCGTGCACATGTGTGCTTCATTTAGGTGTGACCAGGACCGACGCATGCCCTTCTGCCGCTCTCGGCTGCCCGTCTATTTGCAACGTACCATACCAGCAACAACACACAGACCAATATGCCATAACATACCACAAACAGGCCAGAGCAACGCTAGTGCGCTGAAAGTGCCAATGATATTAAAGTGTGCGTGACACAACATGTGGGCATTTTGCGGCTCCATATACAAATAACGCACCAAACAGGTCAGCATGACGCCATAGCCTGGTTCCAAATTCTTTACAGCGGTCACGACAACATGTACAGCTATTTTCCAATTTCAGCTGCTCAAACTAAATAATAGACCTACCAATGCAAATCTCACCTATACACCGCTTTCTCACGTGCGTGAAACACACACACGTGCACATATCATCAGCAACTTAAACAACGGCTAGAGAGCAAATAAAGGTTATCGTGTCCACGGCAGGCCTTCATCGCAGCAAAGATCTTAACTGCATCCTCTACTCGATTCTCTGTGCCGGTTAATGTTCTATGGAGATTGTTGCCAGTCCATTAAGTCTGTCTCGTTTCATTGTACTCTGGAGGTAGTTTTCTATTAGTTTCAACTTTGAGAAACTGCATTCTCCTGAAGCAACTGAAACGGGGGAGGGTGGGAAGCACTCGTAACGCTATAGAAGCATTGGGAAAAACCGATTCCATCTCATTGTCACAGGTGAACTTGAGCGCGTCTAGTGGTTTAGTTGCAGCTGGTAGACTTTTGCTCAATGCAGTTAACTCTGCAAAAAGTTCTTGCCCATCGACATCTCTGGAGTCGTTGTGGGTCACGGCTATCTCCGGTGCATTCTTGAAGACCGTCCGTAGTGTTCTTCTCCTTGATGGATGGAATGTCATACAACACCCCAAATATGTCCGAGTTGAGTTGAGGAAACCGCTCTGCCACAGCATTGATAGCGCAGTCCGTTTTTTTTTTTTTTTTGCACATCACTTTGTTCACCTCTCAAACAGTATTTGATCCATTGTCATAGCCTTGCCCTCTCATATCCGCAATGTCAATATCCAGCTCCATAAGTTTCTTAATAAGAACCTCAGTTGTGCCGGCACCTGTACAATCAGTTATCTCTGTGAATTCCAAGAAATGCTCTATGATCTCCTCTCTTGCTCCCTGTGTTGTAAAAAAAAAAAGTACAATAAACGTATAATAATCTGATCTGCTCTACAATCTAAAATTAGGGGAGTGGCATTTAGCTGACCTCAGCATCATGATCATTTCCTGCTGAAGCATTGATATGATTTCTTTGCCTAAATAGTGAACGTGTGTTGTTTTTTTTCAAGTTACTCTCCTAAATTGTTCTGCCATAACGTCGTCAAAAAGGCCAATCATCTCCACTAGTTTGAGGAAATTGCCATTGTTATGCTCAAACAATCCCTCTCTGCTACCACGGAATGCCAGGTTTTGCATAGCCATTACTCTGATAAGACTAATCAACTGCTGCAACCCTTTTTGCCAATTCTTTGTCTCGGCAGCCACTTTCTGCTGATTTTGTGCATCTATGGTGTTTTGCGAGGCCAAATGTTATGTCCAACTCTTTCCATTTCTGAAAACTTTCTACATGCTCAGTTGAATTTTCATGGGAACTGAGGACTGCATTGAAAGACTTTCTCTCACTTGCACAAAAAAAGTTTACAACAAAAGCAAAACATAGCATCCTTGCTGACTGAATAAACAAGCCAGGGCCTTTCCAGTCTCTCTCCATTTGTTCTGTGCACTGTCCCTGAGAAAATCAATCCCTTTGACGTGATCAAAATGTCTATTAGTCCTTGGGTTACTGATGTTGGCCATTTGCTGGGATCATTCAAAATATCCTCACCTTGTACAGGTATTTGTTTACGTGTCTGTGCCTGCGCTCCGATGACGCTGCTAACGTTTGCTCTTTCTTGTGGAGCAATATCGCTGGCTAAGTTAGCCATCTCCTGACTTGCTCGTGGACTTGACGGTAACGTTAGATGGGAAGGAAGGCTAGCGTCTGCTCTCACGGTGCTGCTAGCGAATGCGGTTTCTCCTTGTGGAGAAATGCCGGTAGTTGGTTTGGCAATCTCCTGACATGGCGATGGCGATGACGGTAGATTTGAAGGTGGGTTAGCGGCTGCCGTGGCGATGCTGCTAGCGCCAACACCTGCTGCCTCCTCGAAGCAACGGCGGTAGTTGTGCTAGCGGTCTCTTGTGTCGGTGGTGGACTTGAAGGTGGCGGTGCGTCATCCTTCTTGCTAACACTCCCGGGATCAATATAGCTTAACAACAAATCCCGCGGTTTTTGGAGTGCTTGCTCCTCAAAATAGTCTCCTCATTTTATTATCGCAGCCAGATAATTTTGGTCATTTACATTGAATTTTTTTCTTGAAGATAATCAAAATTGGTGTCAGTAGGCCTGGCTACCAGTGGCTCGTTAGAGCTGGGGGCGAGAGACAGCGGCGGGTGCAACGTGATTGATACGTTCTTCGGCAATTCATTTTGCTTACAGAATGGGTAGCCTAGCGATCCTGCAGTTACTGCTATTTTCTCTGTGATTTTGCTAGTGAATTTTTGGACCACATGCGTTTCGCCTAATTTGCCTATATGATTGCGCTGGCACTGGGAGTAACGTTAACGTGATAGCCTGTGCCACACATATGCCACACCTCACAACAAAATTAACTTAGTCACGTGGAGGAGCAGGTGTGGTGTCGAGTGACGCTACAATGGTCAGGTGTGCTGCACTATCGAGCAACGTCTGACACAAAATTCGAGTTACACGTAGAGGCACGTGTGGCTTGGGTGAAGCGGATTCTGGCAGGTGCGAAGCACTATGTCGTCACACCTGATGCGACACTTAACACTTCCACCTAATCCCTTGATGCAGTCTTTATCCAGAGAGAGCTAGAGAGGGAGAGAAAGAGATTTACTGCTCGTTTTGCACCCTTTGTGGCATTATCACAAGTATATTTAGCTTTTATTGTGTAATATGTAGGCGTTTTCAGGCGATTTAATGAAGGTAAACACAGTGAACGACTGTGCGCAATGGCACTGTGCTCTGGCACGGCACTTCTCAGGGGCTGCAGATTTATCAACATATGACTCCTGCTGCCTTCAGATGCTGCAGGGATTTCATGAACTGAAGGAGAAGCTTTTCATACAGTATGAAACAGCTGTGGACAGCAGATACTGTAAGAATCCCACATTTATTAATAGATCAATGCAGACTGATTTATGAACTCTCCTGCTTTAACCACATTAACAGTTATTTCCTGTGGCAATTGAGAGTGTTTAATTGAAATAAATTATTTATATTTTAATAATGAATCCGTTGTTGCAGCACATCTGCATCATTAGAATAAACTACTATTATGCTTTTTATATATTATGTCGCTCATAACAAACTGGAGGATTGTAAACCTATTCACAGCTGAATAATCGAAAAATAATCTTTATATAAATAAACTGCTATCATCATTTTTATGTAGCCTATTAAACAACAGATACATGCAATAATGACACACAGGGGCGCAGAGCGACTGGTTAATATAATGTTCTCTCTCTCTCTGGAAAAAGACTGCATCTAGGCATTAGGTTAGGTGTTAGGTGTCACATCAGGTGTGGCGACATAGTGCTTCGCACCTGCCGGCCGCAGCACTAAAGCACTCAAGTGCTTGAAGCACTCAAGTTAAATTAGTTAAAAAACAAAGACAAATCCAGACTCTGAATTGGTGACACCCAAGGTTTGAATTGCTCTTGTTCATAAAGCATTTCTCAAAGGACTTTTACAGAAACAACTAAGATCTAACTCATCAGTTTGTCACAAAATGATGACAACACTTGGAAAGTGAAGTAAATAATTAATATTTTAGGAATAAATATAACCGATTATGCCACACTAGAAGCGACGACGCCACACGTGATTATTTTTTATTTTTTAAAAAGGCAAACCTATAGAAATGAGTTTTCAGCATAGACTGTATAAAAGATGGATGTAGAGTCTGTGACATCACCTATAGTTTCCTAAAGAATGGTTCAAAGTGGGCGGCTCCCGGCCAAGTTTGTATGTTATCTTACTACTGTAATTTCCCGTAGAAGTTAGCAAGTTAGCTAACATTAGCTTGCGGTTTACTGCATACAGCCTGTGGTAGCTCATTAGCTGCTAACTTTCCTACGAAACCTGACATGTGATTTCTTAAATTAGCATGATCAAAAGTTGTCCACTTCCACTTAAAAATCTTGATTAAAAACATTGCAGTCTGTTAATACTGTGATCCTTTGACTGGAGCAGAAAACGTAAGATATAAACATTAAAAAACAAGGCAACTTTGGGTCGTTGTATTGAACCCCACCCCCTATAAGAAAGATGATTAGCCAAATTAAAGCCATTAAGCAGGTTTCCCCAGAGTTAGCATATGAAAACAGAATAGGTCCAAGGATCGACCCTTGTGGGACCCCATATAAGAGAGGAGCGGAGGAAGACATAATTGTTAATGTGAATAATTCTAAATTCTCTGAATTCAGACAAGTATGAGGAGAACCATTTGAGTGCAGTACCAGAAATACCAACCCAATTCAGTAATCTATCAATTAAAATGGCATGATCAGTGGCGTCAAAGGCAGCAGATAAGTCAAGTAAAACTAATATGAAATATTCCCCTTTATCTACATGCATAAGAACATAATTTGTTACTTTGAGCAGTGCCGTTTCAGTGCTGTTTTTGACGGAAGCCAGATTGAAATTTATCAAAGACATTGTGTCCCTCTACCAGTTGGAGGAGCTGGTGAGTGACCACTTCTTCAAGAATTTAAAAAATGAAAGCAAGTTTGGAAATGGGCCTGTAGTGAGCTAAATTCGTGGTATCTAGGGAGAGTTTTTTTGAGAAGGGGAAAGACAGAGGAGAGAGATTGATTGACAATAGAGATAAGACAGGGGCCAATGACTGACAGGACCTCTTTAGGAAATTTGGACAAAATTATATCAGTAGGGCAAGATGATGGACGCATAAGAGAAACCATATCAGAGAGATCTTGAATGGAAATAGGGCTGAACTCAGTCAGGACAGGATTTGGAAGATGGTTAATAATGTTTAACTAAAACCCAGGGTTATGGTTGTTATTGGTGAAACATGTATTAGCACACCAAGGTAACATTGTCCACAATGGTCAGTCCACTGTGGACAATGTTATAGTGAAATTAAATACTTTTCCACTGATGCCCATGTTTCAGTGTATTCGGTCTTATTATTTTGTCTAAAAGCTACCTTTTCCAACTTAACAGTTTCTATTGCTTCAGTGATCCATTCTTTGACTTGTGTATTTAATGCAATCAAGTTATTTATGATTGCTTTCCGCGTGACTATACATAACGAGGGAAAGATATTTTTATTCTTTGAAGATACTCTGCTGAAGTTATGCAAACTTGACAGTAACTTGACAGCTCATGCACGATTACTTTATACTGTAATATTAACCTCAACCGGGTTAACCCACTTTGTACATTACACTTGTTTAATTTTAAATTTATACTTATACCCACTTTGTAGTTACCTGTATTATATTTTTGCTTTTTGCTTAGTACTTCCATTCTTGTGTGAATCATGTATACTGATCTCCCAGTATACGATTGTGGTGGCAGTGGAATGGCTATATTAGTGTGGATCATCGCTTGCTTTGTCCCACAGAGTTCGTTCAGCAGCACCACAATTTATACATTTACTGTTATCCGTTATGCCCATTGTAACACTGTCCCAATTCACACTCTCGCATCTCATTAGTTTACTAGGCTCATATAATTTGCAGTCAACCACAAGCAAACAATAAAAATCACAAAACTTGTTTGATTTGGAATTTGTTTATTTGCTTTTAACCTTACGTTGTTTATATGAAGTGCACACATTTTTAAACTGTAGGGTTACACTAGCAGTTATCTGTTAGACTAATCATTTGTTGAGTTACCAGTGTTGTTGGGGGAAGTCCTTTCCGGGTGGAGCAAAAGGTGTGGCTGAGGACTCTTAAATCCTGTTATGGAGGCTTATGGGCTTAGTTAGTTTTGTGTGTTATTTGGTTTGGCCAAACCACTATACGGTATATGTTCCTTCACATGTCATTGTGTCAGGTCAGTTTGTTCCGTTAACATCTTGTTTAGTTGCTGTTATATTTTGTTGACCTCTTTTATAGGCCTAGTTATTAAGTCCTTGGTTTATATTGTGTCTTTTGGATAAATTAAACCCCTGCAGTTTTCATCTAAAATTTTTGTTTTCTCGTTGCCTCACCGCTTGGTCCCTAGCACTCATTTTGTACAGCTGTGATTGGATGTAATTAGGGCTGGGTGTTGAACATTTTTCGATACCGGTTACTGAACAATACTTTTTTCGATACCTACTTTATTAAATACAATTTTAACAAAATTACATTATGGTACAATTACTCGCTTCCAAGGAGGAAGCTGTTCAAAGACCTGCGAGCAGCTGGAGGATTTGTTTTTACACTGCACACTTTACTTCCAGGCCAGTCTCCACATTCATTCTACTCACATCAGACCACGTATATTCTAAGCATTTTGTTGAAACATTTTTCTGTTTACTGTTAATGCCAGTAACATATCTTTTACTTTTAGTTGAAAAAAACCCCCCAAATATCCAGAACAGCCAAGTGTCTTCAGTTTTAACAGTTAGTAATTGCAATAGAAATAAATATTCAAATATATAATTTTTGTGCAACTTTCGAGTATTTGTTTTGCACCTGGCATTTTTTGTCATCATGAAGCTCCAGTAGCTTTAAGTAACTGGAGATGCTTCCACCTGACAGAAAAGAGTATACAGATCTTTATTTTCCAGATGATTTCAATGCATACGCATCTCCCGCTTTCCTACATAGCATGATTAAGTTTTTTTAAAGCACAGAAGTCATTCAGGAAAGGTAGTTGTGATATGAAGTGCCGAGGGCCGGCCCTGCTAGTAGGCTGTGTTTTTTCCTTTTTTTAAACACCGACCACTTCCCTTGCTTGCGAAGACATCGGTGATTTTACAGCATTTAGCGACGCTTTTCTCCTTTCAATGTGCACTCTCTCAGCTTTACCTTTTCTGTTTCTCTCGTTCCCTGTTTCTCCTGTTCTGTCCATTTTTTCGCCACACTGCATGGCCATGCGCACTCCATGCACTGACTGAACATTGTGTTGATGTGTATGTGCATGCGACCAGTCGCGTGATGACAGACAGAGATTATACCATTAGGTTAAAGCAGGCGGAGGGGCTGACAGTCTGCAGTTCTGAGTGACGGTCGCTGCCCTGTGATGTTTTCTCTTTGATTTAGCCATTTCATTTAGCATTTAAAACACTGGCCTGAAACTCCATGGCCATTCAGCTTGCCTGGCCAATTCTTCCCGATGCTAGAGAACAGTGAAAGAAGTTAGGTAGCCGTAGTTAGGTAGCTGTAGCCACCTTTTCTGTTTGAACTAGACATCCTTAAGTACGAAAATCTTGCCATTTCCCCAGGCTATATTGAAGTTGAGATTGTTTTATGCAAATATTCAAACCAGGTGTATAAAAAATATTAAAATATTTTTGATTTATAGCTTGTCTCCTAAATATGTTATTTGTGTTTGTTTCCATTTAATTCTTGTATTTTGCACGCATGTGATACCTCATTATTTGTTTAAAGTCTGCAAATCACGTACCCCCCAACTTACTTTGTATCATGAGAGTAGGTCATAATAATCTGTTTGATAAAACAAATTGAGGAGTCCACATCTGTTAGGTAGAGGACAGTGATATTTTATATATTTGACTTCCAATTTTTAGGCTTTCATTATTCCTTTCAGATCTTATTTTCTCAGTTAATGGTTCAATGATTAGATTAAGTAAAAGTCCTAAGGCTGGACATCCTTGCTTTGTACCTCGATGTAAAATTAAAGGTTTTGAAATGAGGTCGTTGGTTCTTATCGAAGCCATGGGCTTCAAGTAGATCATCCTGATCCACTGCATAACATGTTTTAGCAAGCCCATATTTCTGATAAAGGGCCATTCAGTTTGATCAACGGCCTTCGATCAAAGTACACAATGCTGCCGGATGAGGGAGCTTTCTTGCGTGTTGAATGATAGTGAATAATTCCCTTGTGTTCAAATGAATGTCGATTTTTCATAAAACCAGATTGGTCAGTGTACATCAGTTTTCTGATTACACGGTGTAATCTTGCTGCCAAAATTTTGGCCAGGATTGTATTACCTCAATTTGCTAACGATATTGGATGATAGTTGTTACAGATTAAAGGGTCTTCATCTGTTCTTTATTAATTAAAGTAATGAGGGAATAATGAAACATAGGTGTAACACTTTCACTGTCAAATGATGCTTGACATGCCTGCAAGAGTAAAGGCGATAGATCCTCACTAAACGCTTGGTAGACCTCTGCATTAAAACCATCACGAGGTTCATTTTTAGAAAATGAGTTTATGGCTTTATTTATTTCAAATATAGTTATTGGCTGTTCCAATGGATCCAATAAGAACTCCTGCATTGATTCAGGTTTATCGTTACTGCCAGAGTTTCAAAAAAGTTTGCAAAGGTTTTATTTATTTGATCTGGATCAGTACTAATTGAGGTATATGGTAATCTAATACAAGACATGTTACTTTTAGTCATCGGTTTTTTATGTTTTAAACCTAGCAACTTTCCTGGCTTTTCCCCACATTCATAAAAATTCTCTTTATTTTATATTCAATTGTCATCATATTTAATTTGCATCTTACACAGCCCGATCCATATTTCATCCTTATATTCATATATCAGTAAAATTCAAAACAGCTTGATTTCTATTCATTCCGTTTTCTTTTTGGCGCTGCTTTTTTTCCCCCCCAAAGTTGAAGTTTATTATCTGAGCAGCTGACAGCAGCACAGATTTGTGGGATTTGCTGGTGAAAAAACATCTCGCTGTCTATTAAAACTGGACCAAATGTTGTAGAATTTTTTTATTTATTTATTTTTTTTCAGTGTTTTAGATTTTAACCTTTACTTGAAAAGCATTTGATGACAAATTCAGGAAATGCTAGGCATATTTCTCGGCAAAAGCCGTTTAAAAGTAAAATCTGTTGTATACATTACAGGCTGATGGCCTGCAGTAGCGGTGGCTTGTTTACTTCTGCCTTCAGCCTGGACATGACAAAATATCTTTAGGACTGTTAAACAGCAACAACATGTCATATGAAAAATCGTCTGTATGTGTGTGTGTAATATATTACTAGGTGTATAGGTATATAGTAATGGTTCTGTTGCTAATATTGATACTGTTTTCTAAATAAAAAAAGAAAGCAGCAAATTAACTTGGGGTCAGAGAATGGAAACCCATTTAAATAAACTGGTAATTAATTAGATCTAGAGCTGTGCCTCCACCATTAATGCAACATGAGACTGTAGAAAACCAGCACTTGTTTTCTTCAACACCATTTCCTCTCCAGGCTAACCTAGCAAAGCTCTGCTTGGCACGGTTCTGTTCAGCAGAGTAGAAAGCCTTAGTGTTATGGCCCAGCTGGATGCCAGCCGCAGCTAGCCGGCTAGCTAGTCACCCTGCTGATCAAGTTAGGCAATTAACATGCTAATTAAAAATCCCATTAAAATAAGGGCGGTATAAGAGAATGACCTGGGGCAGACCGCTGGGCTTCAATTAGGTCAAGACAACTCGGGGACTGTGTGTGACTCTGTGGGTGTGTATATTTGTACGTGCTGTCACTGCCACTGTATTGTGGCATTGTTGTTAGCATATGGAGCTTGACAGGAAACGTCCAACAGCAAGCTTCCACTGAAAACATACATTTTTCAAGGAGCATAGATTGAGCATACGTGTACGTGGCTTATTGTGTACAAATCAGTGTACATTAATTGATATCTGGTTTGCACTTATTAGCATGCATAACGTTTGTCAAACGTCCATTAAACCCTGGGTTAAGGATTTTGTTTTGTTACCTGGATATTTCCCAAACATGAGCTGTGTCCTAGTTTCATAATATAAACCATGTTGAATATGTAGTGCATTCTCACTGGAAAAAAAAGAGAGCATAAAGACCTAAAATTACTTTTTTGTTGGGTACTGTTGTCCCTCTATGCAATGCACAATGGAAATGCAGGACTATGCACAGCTGATAAAAAAAAACCCCTGAGAGCTCAGGAATATTGCCATTTGATACGTTTCCTGATGTCATCATCATTATTTGATTAATGTCAGGCCGTTTTCTATCAAGTTTATTAAGAGTTCAAGTGGGTGTGAATATATTGCTAAGTGGTTCCAGAACTACACATAGCAGGGTTTCCAAATGCAAGCGCATCTTAGCTATGTTAATGGTTGGGTGATATGACGATATACAGTGCCAGGCGATATAAAACATTTTTACCATCCGAGATTTACTTTTACCATGGTAGCAGTTGGGGTTCGGTTTCACTAACAAATAAAAATATTTGCTTTTGATAGCTGGTTCTGTTTTGGATCTGGTTCCATATTGATAAAACACTAACGAATGAAGCTCTTATCAAAACATTTTATTTCTCTTCACTCGTATTTTGAAATTAGCAATATGCAAAACCTTGAGGTAACGTTAGCAAGTTTCTGATTCTTAGATGGCCCCGATTGTCACTTTTGCCGATTAAAATGACAAACGCCGTTGGGGCATATTATGTCAGCTGGAGATAATTATTGTTGATGTCGTAATTAATTCAAATATAATTTATGGGTTGTTTCATTTAGGAGGAACCCGAAAGGATTAGATAAGGAATTTAAAAGGTTTCTAATAAGACCAAAAACAGGCATCCCTGCCTTGTTTGTTTATTCATAAACAGTTTCTTAATTTATATTTCAAAAACTTTACTGTATCACAATATATGTATAATCGATATTGCAATACTACTACCTCATAAATCATGATAAAGGTTTTTATCCATATTTCCCAACATATCTGCAGCTGACAACTTATATTCAGTTGTATCTTCCTATGCATTAACATGCTTCATGGAATACTTACTCAATTATTAAATTTTTGGAACATAATTGTAAGGAATTAAGGTCATCTATAGGAATAAATACATACAGTACATCTAAATATTTGAAACAGCCACCAAAGTTCTAATCTGAGTCGACTTGGAACTTTCGGTGAACTTCAATTCCACCCAAAATAGCAATTTCATGTGTGAGTTTGAGCGGGGGCCCATGATTTATTTACAGTGCTCCCTCCCTCTCCTGCGTGTGACTCTGAGGTAGACGGCGTGACCCCGGGCTGTAGGGTGGCTGGTGTTGGTGGCCGTGGAATGGGACGTGCCCGCCGCGTGAAAAGGAAATGGAGCAGGAAATTGGGTTAGTTCCGTTTCTTCCCTCTCTGGTGTCTCTGAGCAATCCCCTCCACGCACGCACACACACGGCCCAGGCTAATAGTGGGGAGACCTGGGACGTTTTGTATGTGTGCGAGTGTGTGTTTGTGTTTGTACGAGTGCGGAGGATTAGAGTTGTGGCCGACCTAAGCCACCAAATACACTCAATCTCAAGTCATCCAGCCAGCTAGGCTGAGTGTGTGTGATCGGGGGTTGATGAGGGGACAGGGGACCTATTACACACACTGTTAGGCGCTCACAGATAAAAACATAAAAGTGGGAAAACACACTCCCTCAAATACGGTTGTGTGTATAAACACAGAAGAAGATATACGCGTGTAAGAGGGAAGCTACGCAGGTAGACAGACAAGCACACATTTGGCCAGCACACACACACACACACACACACACACACCCCCTCCTGGCTTAGTCTGGGTGATAAATCTCTCTGCTGAGGGGATCGACTGGAACTCAGTCACACACACACACACACACACACACACACACGTCTCTGTTTCTATGACAACTGCTGTGGGGAGGGAGGGAGGGAGGGGGGGAGAAAAATCGAAAGAGGAGAGCAATCATTTCATCGCTGATCAAAATTAAAGCCTGGCTTTGAGATGGAGCTGGCAGAGAAATAAAAAAGATGGGAGAAAGAGAGGCAGGCAGGCAGGTAGCGAGGAGAAGAGGGGGCGAGTCGGCCCAGGCATAAAAGTAAGGGATGTTTACATCATGATTGGGGAGATCTTGATTGATTAGACTGAAGTGCTCGCAAAATTTTAGGAGAAAAAAAACTAATATCACAAGTAAGTGTTAACTCCCCAAAAGTTACACACCCTACACTTCTTTTTATTGTAATTAAAGACGTCTGAATTCAGCACATGTCAATAACACTGTAGTAATCACAGCACCACAAGTCATAATGTATCAATACTGTATATTTCAATCATCTTGATCTCAGAAAAATGTTTGAACAGGGTTATGTTAGAAGGAAATAACAGCCTGATCTTACATTTTCCCGTATCATACTTTTAATACCAGGACTAACTGTCTCTACACTCCAATATAATAACAATGCTGCTTCTGAGTCTTTAGTGGATCAAGAAGTGGTGAGTAAATCGTTTTAACCACAGTGTTTAAGCACAACATCATGTACGTAGCCGTCACGTGTATATTTAAGACCCCTTTTACAGGGTTCTCGAGCCAACTGGAAACATTAAAAAATAAATAAATAAAATTCAGCTAGAGACAGTGTTTTCAACCAACTCATGCTAGGTCGCCTGGTAGAGCTAAATGCGGCGGTTTTCTTCTTCAGCCGGCAAAACTGACTAATGAAATGAGAGGCCTGCTTTTGTCTACCTCTGTCCGAAATCAAGGGCCGACTATTTAAAACATTACTACGCCTTCCGAGCAGTAACTCTGCATACGAGCCGTGCGATAACGGAAAGCTTGACAGGCGTAGCTACAGTAACTAAGAGGGGTGGGGGGCTGGTATCATAAATCAAATGGTATTTTTGGTATTCAAGGTCTGTGTAAGGTCATGAATACACCATTATGAGAGTTACAGTACGATATCTGGTTCATGTATACTGGGGAAAAGGGGGGAGGGGGGGGACTTGGAGCACCCGAAAAGGTTACAGATGATCGATTTGACAGTAGGCTGGTTCAAAAGGTCACCCTCAAATCAACAGTGGCATATGGAATACCACTATTTCAAAAACAGCTGACATCTTTTGCATAATGGCTCGTATTAGAATGTGAAATACGATACTCCTAATAGGCAACACTCTTTGCATAACGGTGCTATATTTGAATATGTGAATAAAATATGATGGAAAGTGGCGTTTGAGTAATAGTTTACCTTGGGTACCCTATCATTACGGCATGCCGAAGCACTGCCAAATCTGTTGAATAGGTGATATGAAAAGGCGGTTTTTGGTCAGGAGGTATGCAGTGTGAACAGGAGCTTGTGTTGTCTGTCTGGACGAGGAGTTTTGATGTTGTCTAGTACTCGTCTTTGTACCAACAGACAGCTGGCTTTTAACCTGGACTGCGAGGGAGCAAATAGCACCATAATTAATCACCTTCTTTTACGCACTCTCTCTTTCCATGTCTGCTCATTGTGCTCCCTCTCTCCTTCTCTTGCTCGCTCTCTGTCAGTCTCTCTCTCTCTCTCATTCGCACGCACACGCACGCACACACACACGCACACCACAGGGGAGGTATGGAGAGTCCATGCTTCATTGCAGCGCAGCACTGCTTTTCAGTGTGCACCCTGCAGTGCATGGTATGGCCACAGGCCTGACAGCTATTACACAGCTCCGTGTGTGTGTGTGTGTGTGTGTGTGTGTGTGTGTGTTGCCCCTCACTGTGGACTGTTGGTCCAAGAGGGAATTCGGAGGAGATGCAGTTTAAGGGCATCTCCAGTAACAGGCATCTTTCTCTCTCTCACACACACACACACACATATATATATACACAGATCTGTATGCCCAGTGGCTAGTACTACATGCCTGTTAGCTAGCCTAATATCATTCAAAGGCTCAAAGCACCCCAGTGTGCCAGGAATGACACACAGTTGGTTTTCCACAAACTAACACAACACTGTTTTTTCATAATTTCTCCACAAAGGCATTTTAAAGTTACTGACAGAATTGTTACCGTAGTACAAATATACATTTATATATCCATGCATGCATCCAGTCTAAACTGGAAGGCTGTGACCATTGTATCTGACCCGCATGGCTCCTCAACAATTTCCTGATTTCAAACTTTCTACAGTCCCTAATTTCTTGACGGGCTCAAAGGTTTTGCATGGTGACAATGGCAATACAACATGGCTGTAGGTAGACAAGGCTACATCACTCCATAGCTGATATCTGAAATACAGGGGGTCTATAACTGCATCAAAGAAAACAATAGCCTAATCTTAAAAAGGGCTAAACTACTCTTTTTTATGTTTTGGGTGCATTTTTTGATAAAAAAAATGTGAGAGGATTTGAAGACGATTCCGCTGGTTATCTCAATGAAGTCTTGCACCACGAAGGACAAGAAAGCCCTGCATGTAGGACGAGCCATTCTGATACCAGCCGCGCCGATTATCCCAAGTAGATGTACTTGTGAAGGTTCTTTCGACTGGGCCTGCTTAGACTGATCTAATCTATAGCCATAAATAGTCTGTGGCAAAATCCATAGTCCAAGTTTTTAATCATGTAAATAAACTACTTGCGATCCCCGCCTATAGGCTACCATCCATGCAGCAGCTATGTACCTTCGTGGACCCTAAACTTTAAATATCTACTTCTAAGAACATACACTCTGTGATCACCTTATTAGGTACACCTTTACAATCTAATGCGTCGAGCTACCGTGCAAGGTGACCACCGGAAGCGATTTGGGACACCTCACGTATGTAAATGGAAAGGACAGAAAAGTAGCACCTCTCAATATAAAGTAGTCCAGTACAACACCACCTTCAACTATGACTTCAGTAATAAACATAGAATTTACATTATAAACTTCATAAGAAGGTAGAATTTATGACAGAGCTGTTGGTTTGAATTTCATTAGATTGTACTGGTGTACCTAATAAAGTGGCCAGCGAGTGTATGTTCTCATTTGACTGCTAAGTGGTTCCGACGTGCCAAGATCTACATGTAGTCTAACAATCGCCATAATATCAATTATGCAGCTGTATCTTTGCTGACATTAGCTAACATTAGCCACCATAAGGTACTGGTCATACTAGACCAAGTACACTCTGAGTGTGTGTTTTGTTGTTCATGCAAACCCAACTGGGAGCTCTGTGCTTTCACCACTTACTGCTGGATATTAAATCTGCTATATATTTAATTAATATTGTGTGCTAAAATCATATTTGTTAGAGCCATCGCATTCCTTTCCCATAATGTTCATCAAGGAAACTCTTCAAAATGCTGCCAAGCACTTTCTGATGACCTGTGGCAACAGTGAAATATGACCTTTAAAAACATGCATTCGCTAAAAAGACCTTGCCTAAAAATCTCAACAGCAGCCCTGTACAACAGGGATTAAGCTCTGAATAATGTATTCAGAACCTAAAAAAGGTACAATGAAAAAGAGGTGAAAATGTGTAAGATTTTCCCAATAAACACCGCTTTCCGTCTCCAATATCAGAGCGGAATATTCCATAATTTACATAATGCTGCATATTACATCAGTACAAACTAGAACAGGATCCATATATGTTTTATAAGCAGTGTTATCTTTGTTGTGTTTTTTTTTAAAGCCCTGTGTGTCTATGAGATGGGGTTCTGGAGATACCGTGCTCCTCTCCAGGGTGTTAGATAACTAACTAGAGGCGGCTGCTGCTGCTGCTGCTGGGCTGTTCTCCCTGTCCTTATTTCCGAGCAGGGCAGCCGTGATTGGGCTGGCAGAGTGGGTGACAAGCCCCGGGACTGTTGGGGGGGGAGAAGAGAAGAGAAAGCGTGTGCGTTTGCTGCGTGCGTGTGCTTTCGTGTGTGTGTGTGTGTGTGTGTGTGTGTGTGTGTGAGCGCGGGTGTGAGGGGACACCTCAGAGGTCATTTGAGGAGGCAGTGGAGCGTGCTGAGAGGCTGCCATCACACAGCTGCCACGCCAACTGGACACACACACACACACACACAAAAAACGCACAAGCGGGCCGCATTTATGTAGAGGCATGAAGGCACGCAACACGACTCACACAAAAGCAGAAAGGTACACAAAGCAAAGAGCAGACGCAGGCAGGCACACAGTCACTTGCCAAATGCAAGTCACTTACTCAAACAGACACACACACGCACACACACACAGACGTGACTCACCGCTCATTCACACATGCAAGCTTTCCACTTCACACTTGCACATGGATGTGTACGCATGAACACACACACATGCGCAGACACCTATATATCAACAATCCAAAACCCCATGATATTCAGTTTACCATCATAGAAAACAACAGAAAGCAACATATCTTCACGTTGAGGAGAATTGTGGTCATATTTTGAAAGAATCTAACCAAAGAAATCCCACCCCCTCCCTGCGACGGCCACAGATACCGGATTTTATTTACTGATTGCTGTCGGCATGCAAAGAGAATTTCTACAAATATAACAAAAAAATGCTTCTGAAATAAATTACCTACCCAAGCATTAAGTTATTCCTTCTATGAATATTACAGTACTCCCTATCGATATAAAAGGAAAATCTACTTGATCCTATGTTGTTGTTTTTTCTTTGCCTATGCTAAATTAAAAGCTGCTACACACCCCCCAATAACCAGCAGTCATGGACCAGTCATTAAGAACTCAGGCGGTGCAGATAAAAATTGTTCGATCGCCAAGTTTCCTAAGATACCAGCTCAGTTTCAGGGACGCGTGTATAAAATAACACACAAGACATCTTTCAGGACGCTGTGATATTAGAGATAAGACTGAGGTCTCTGCTAACAAGCGCTGTGCTGCCGCCCCCTCCTTCCCTTTGTGCCGACGGCCAAATCGGCACTGTTGCATCTTTCAAAATAGCACAGCAGGAGGAGAACGGCCAAAAACGTAGCATGCAGGAACTCTATAATTTGTTATGGGGCTGACAGGGAGTGATATCAGTGATTCAACTATCTTATCTGGGCCTGCGATACACATCTTGTAAATATATTCTCTCTCGCCACCTCTCTCCCCTTCACCCCTCTCGATCTCTTCGACACGTTGCCGTTATCGTGGCGACGGATAGCGAGGTGATTATTATTCCCCTATTATTCCACACGCACGCTGACCTCACTCATCACATGCCCCAGAAGCACAGGGAACGCAAACAACACACACACACACACACACACACACAATACACGTACATGCGCGCACACAGCGAGAGGTTGTCAGGTGAGCTGCTGTTAACACAAGGTTAATGTGTGGCAGCACACAGTCTCCATATCCAGCAGGAACACTTGTGTTCCGTCGCCTCGCGCTTTATCACGTGCTGAAGAGAAGCTTACACCTCATTAGATTCATGAACAACCACAGGACTGCAAACAGAACGTGTCATAAAACGAGGACATTCACAGAGATTCCCTCTGCCAGTTAGTCCACCGTTACCACAGCGAACATTATGCCAAACACTCGTAAATGCACATTTCACATATTTTTCTGGACAAAAACAGACCTCTGAATTTTGATCAAAATCGTAGCAATGTGCAGGTTTGTTTTTGTTTTTTTTCGTGTCTCCAACTTTGCTACTTACATTCCGGAAAGTGTTTTTTTTCAGAGAATGATAAAAACGCAGTGTAGCGACAGTAGTGATAGTAGTAGAAAGACAATTATAGGTTTTGTCAAGGAGCACAAGATGATATAACTGCAATACGTTGGGTCATGATTAGGGCTGGGTATGATTTGTCATTTTTTGATACCGGTACCAGTACCTGAGTTTTAGAATCTCACATTGAGAAAAATGTAAAACCACTTTTTTTCTATTTAACAATATAAGCCAAACCTTATCAAAAGCGTCCGTGTTTAATTTCAACACAATGCAGCTTTCAGAAGCACTTTGCTGTACCAACATTATTATTTAAATGAGGAAATAGCAAATAATAAGTAATGTAAGGATCACATCCTTAGTCACTGGTGTTCATGGTGTTGAGTCCAATTTTCTCTTTGTTTGTGGCTGATACATTGCCTAATTTTACTGTCAGTCCTTTATTGACACATACAGTAAAACTGTTTCTCACCTGCCCATACAGTAGAATGTATATTGCAGCTAAGAAATATGTGGTGTTTCTACTGGCAAAATGGCCTGAAATGTCATTAAGCTTCAAGCAGCAGGTAATTTTAAAGGGGAAAAGGGGGGGGTGCTATTCCCCTTGTTAGCAAAATGATCAAAATTAGTCCCCCTTGTTAACCTGCTCAAAAGACGCTCTGCACTCTGTTGGACCATCCCCCCCGTTAAAAATTAATAAATCGCATAACATTTAACAGACTTCAATCAATGGCAAGTTGCACTCAGCTGCGAAACTTTATGGGCGTGTTTGCGCAGTTATATCATTAGCGCAATATCATTTGTGACTCGGACCTTGAGATGGGGCAGATGGCAGTAGCAAATGATGCGCAATTC
Source organism: Coreoperca whiteheadi (assembly GCA_011952105.1). Lineage (NCBI taxonomy): Eukaryota > Metazoa > Chordata > Actinopteri > Centrarchiformes > Sinipercidae > Coreoperca > Coreoperca whiteheadi. Next base: position 24,412,172 of record CM022480.1, read on the forward strand.
ATAGTGCTTTCAGCAGCCACCATTCAGTCTTGGTGAATTCGCCCCAAAGTTTCCCTCATCTCAGGGTTAACAAACTCAAGAGTTTTCACTTAAGCCGCTTTCTGGAATACACCCCGGAGCTACACATAATAAAGCCTCTATGCTTGACTCAAACTGTCAAAACTCATCGTCCTTCAGAATGAACGTTACCCATTACTCAACGCTCCGCAGCAACAGATTCAAGCAGTTGTAGGTATTGGCGTGTCTTTGTGCTAGAAAAATATCCAAGAAAAAGAAAATTGTTCCTATATTCGATAGTGGTTTTACGATTTGTGGATGTGCAAATTTTGTCCATGACTTCACATTTTGGATACGGTATGTGTTTTGTACCATAGCCACTGCAGCAAAACTGAGTGAGTGTATACATTTCTTAATTTTGGATTCGTGGATTTTTGCACCTGCAATGAAGAATTTGAGATGTTGAGACTCTTGTGTTGTGTTTGTGGGAGAGAAAAAACAATTCCACAAGTTTGCAACTCCTACAGCATTTTCCTCTGTGACTTAAAATTTACTGATACACGTGTTCGACTACAGATTCCACTGTCACAGGTGCTCAGTTGTTTTGCTCGTATAATACCCTCATACAGACAGTGTATGGACCAGATCTATCTTCCCTCTCAGGAACATCACTGAGCAGTGTAGTGAATGGCAACAACGACTATACATAAACTTCATCGACTTCCAGAGGGCTTTTGACAGCACCCACCGTGACAGCCTCTGGAAGATGCTCAGAAGTAAAGGTATCCCCACTCTTATTGTGACCATCATCCAACCGTTTTACAAAAGCTTTTCCTGCACTGTAGGGGCAAACAAAATTATCTTTGCAGTAGAATCTGGAGTCCGCCAAGGACGTGTAATGTCAACACTATTATTCATCGTCACCATAGACTGGGACATGCAGGGGACAACAGAAGATCAGGTGAGAGGAATTCGATGGAGTCCCTATTTCACCCTTGAAGACCTCGACTTTGCTCATGATCTCGCCCTGCTCTCACGTTCATATCACCACTTACAGGAAAACAGAGCGAGACTCCAGTCCTAGGGGCAGCAGGTTGGACTGGTGACCAACTGCAACAAAACCAAGGTCATGTCCATCAACATCAGTACACCAAAAACAATAAGAGTAAATGAAAATATCACAGAAAATACCTTTAGCTTCACATACCTAGGAAGCACCATTTACCATGATAGGGTAACGAGCCAAGACATTCACAAGCACACATTCACGTGACTAAAACTAATCCGGAAATCTAAACAATGCAGCTTCAAAACCAAACTCTGAATATACCAAAGCTCGAATTGTCAACACTACTCTACAGAGCAGAATTCTGGGGAAACAACAGAACAGGACACCTATTAATTAGCTACCTTTCATACGTCATTCCTATGAAAAGTCATGCACATGTTTTGGCCGAACACCATCTCCAACAACAACCTTCTCGGAATCACTCAGCAAGACAAAATACATCCAACATTACATAGGTGGATCTGGAATGGACTTGTGCTCAGAATGGAAAGAACAGGAACCCCCAAAGTTGCATTACATTGGACCCCAAAGGGTAAACGAAAGAGAGGGAGGCCCATAATAACAGGGCGCAGGACTATTGAGAGAGAGCTACCACATCACCAACAAAGATGGGGAACCATGGAGAAGAAGGCCAGAGACAGAGTGAAGTGGAGGGATTTTGCTGCTGCCCTATGTGCCAGCCGGCAAAATGGGAAAGACTGACTGATCTTGTAATGACATGTAAACACATGCTGACATTGTTAAGCTCAGAGGTTAACTGACATGACTCACTTCTGTCAGATTTAAACGCAGGCTGTAGGAAAACATCCGACTGGTTTTAAGTCAGGTGCAGGTGGAAATAAATTTTAAAAAATGGGACAAAAAGTGCCTTCATCATTAGTGGCAAAGCCAACAAAAAACATGCCTCATGTTGCTCTTTTTAAATTTTCAGTCCTCAATGCGCCAAAGCACTGTTTTTTCAATTCTCGGCACCGGTATCAAGTATCTGCACCTCTTCAGATTTTGGGAAAAATTATCAATACACTGAAATAGGAGGAGGTCTTTAAAAGAGACAACAATCTGGATTCCCTCAAATAATGGCCATTTAAAGCATCAATAGCAGGATTTGCAGGAAAAGGCGCAAATTTGAAATGTAACAAGGTAAATCTCTATGTATGCAGAATGTATTGGGATATTGTAGTTTCAGACCAGCCACAGTAAGCAATGCTCACCTCATGGTGCGGAGGTCCCAGCCTCGTATGGCCGTGTCATTGGCTGTGGCGAGCTGGCTGCAATTGTGGTGGGGGCTCCACTTGCCCGACGTGAACTTCAGCTGACCTTTGCCCTCCAGGGTGGCAGTGCTGGAGACCTGCAGAGGACAGCAACGCCTTCACTAGCATCCCTGAGCAGGGACGTGAATTTCATCCAAAAAGGTCTGTGACAGGTTCCGCCAGTACAGTGCATTCAATCGGCATAATAAGGCATCATTAGAAGTCATTTTCTCTGCAGGCCACACTCAAGACTACAATCGTTCCGTGTGACTCTGTAGTAATATTTTGGGCATTGCTGGCACACCAACTGCCTGCAAATTTATGCCACGCTGAATCTAATTCTTATGTGAATGTGTGCTTGATGTTGTGCTTTCAGCTGGTTATGCTTCCAACAAAATGTCAATTAATGCAGCTTTAAATGACCTGTTAAGATAGAAAGTATGCAGTGATGGGGCTGAATTAAAAAAAAAAAAAACATCTAATTTAAATTCCATGTTTTATGATTTTTTAAAAAAACATTTTTTTTTTTTTTTAAATCAGAAATGCAAGGATACCACGGTCGCCAGTAGTGATATTAATAATTTCTCCGGCTCTGCACTGCACCTGTAGCATTAAATAAATGCTCAGCGTTCTGACAATGAACGCATCCCTCTTCATAAGTGGAGCCACTCTCTCCTGCCTGCAGCGCGCACCAACATATGGATTAGTAGGTTCTGTTCTCATTTCAGTGCCCAGCCGCACAACAGGACCTAAGCAGCCAGAACCAGCAACATCATGCACCTGTCGTCTCTGTAACCTGCTGCTCAGTCAGCACATCTACTGACCCCTGGCTCCCCTTGGTCCCGTGGTGGGGATCTATAAACTAGATTGCTCAGAGTTACTTATGGATCAACTGTCGAGTCGAAGATGAGCCCCTGGAGGATTTAAGACTAATGAGTGTTGAAAGCGGAATCAAAGTAGCCTGTTTGGACTGGTGGAAAAATCAGTCAAATTTATTGTAACGTATTTGGTATTTCAACAGAAAAACATTTAACTGACAAAATGTCACTGGACCCAAAAAGTAAAGGAGCTTAGCTAAAAGGCAGCCAGGTCAAATTGCAACATTTAAAGCTTTTCAAACAATACGCAATGCTTGTCATTGGATATTTATCAAACCTGGAACGAATATTGCACAGGGCAACAATGAACGTGAAATGAATCAAAGCGAAAACACCTCGAGGACTTTGAATTATAAAGCATGTGAGTTCATCGGGCTACTTTAAAAAAGGAAATCCAAAGAGTTTAGCAGGCTAGCCTTAGAAAGGGTTGTCCTTCCCTTAAACTCTGATGCATCTAACAATTCTAAATAGCAGCATCACTGTGCTTCATTTTTTTTCCTGCTGTCTGACTATCTGCAGGTTTTCATCCTCATCTTTCTCCTGCTCCCATTTCTCTCCCTCTCCCTCCTCTGTCTGTTGGAGCAGGGATCATCGATCGCCCCGTCACTGCGCAGCTCCCTGGCACACTCTCATTATTTCAGCAAGAGAGGACAGAGAGAGAGAGAGAGAGAAACAGGCCGACAGAGCAGCAAGGTGGGAGGGAGGAAGACTGAGAAAGAAAAGCAGAAAGCACAAAAAGGACGGAGGACGGGGGGTAGAAGAAGACCGGAACGGGAAAAAAGAAAGGAAAGGAGTGAAAAGAAAGGAGCCGGGGCGGGGGGGGGCAGTTAAAAATCAGACAAGGAGGGAAGCTGGGTTTCCTCTGTGGCTTTGATGTGAAATTCCATGAGTTTTCCAGGATTAAATCAGAGTGCATCCATAAAAATAAAAAAATCTTGTTTCGTGGTTAATTGAAGAGGTAAATTTACAAGACTACCCCTCCATTTTTTTTAATGTCAGGTTAGGGTTACTGAAAGCATACAATCCTGAGCATGTTGCAACTTATCTGATTAAAAAGGCACATTGAAACGGTAGTTGGATCACTTTTACACTGCTGATATACTTGCTGTTAATTATGCATTCATGTGTATATCCTGCATTCCTTCGTTGGTTGCAGTTCGGAACAGCTACAAAACGCCGGTCAGACGACATGCTGCGCAAACTCCGTTTTAAGCGTGCTTCCGCCTAAAGCATCCCAAGATGTGATCAAGCGGATGTATGATGTGGTCAGTATATCAGGGTATAAAGTAAGGTCATCTGAAGACTCTTACAAAATGTAGACAATGGCAGAAAGTTTTGATGAGAAACCAATAGAGAATGTCGCCGATGCAGCCTTTTCTGCTCTGATGTTAATATTAACATTATGGTAAGCCCACAGGCGCTGCAGCGTTTCTATCTATGCGGTAAAACAGTCTGAACTGCGACCCGTGCCCCATGGCCTTCCTACCTGAGCCTCTGTAGGACCACAGCGGTACAAAGCTGTAGAGGACTGGTTCACCTCCACCCATGATATCCCACGGTTGGCTACTGCGACCCACGTACTGACAAGCTCAGGTGGGGTTTTATATGATGAGTGGGGTTAGCTGGCTGCGCTGAATCATATTTGATTGGATACATTTACGTGTACGACCGTGAGTGCAGGATCAGTCATCCAACGCATTTTAACAGGAGGAGAAAACAGAGGGCTTGTGATATAGCCATACTGAAACATCTTTCGTTGACATATACCAAGAGACACCAGAATCATTTACGCAAGGACACAGGACAAGAACTTTGAAATGTGTTGTCTTGGTTTCACTGTGTCTTCATTTTTCCAAAGGGGCAGTCAGATTTACATTGTAACTGGGCTTCTGCGGAGAAAAACCAACACCATCTATTGCAAAGACTACTGAGACAAGAATGAAGCAACCTAACCTCCTAACTTGCTGATCATCCCTGAATTCTTCAAAGAACTGATCAAGTTCCCTGACTTCCTCTTCACAGAACATAAGCTCTGTAACCTCCATGAGCAGTGGGACGCTTCGTGCGTCCCAGGTTACCAGCTTTATTAGTGCACTAACTATATTAGGGGCCCTAACAAGGCAGTATGCACAACACTAGGGGACGCATTCATTTAGGACACAAGCGGCACTAATGCAAAGCTATCCGTCAAATCGCCTTGCCTTTATGCCTTCTCTAGACTCCAGAGGAGTGTGTGTGTGTGTGTGCGTGTGTGTGTGTGTGTGTGTGTGTGTGTGAGCAGATGAGCAAGACGAGGTGCGTGGGTGTGCTGTGAGCCGGCAGAGATGTCCTCACTCACTTCCACCAGTGATTCAAATTGATGAGCCACGCACATGCAGACACACACACACACACACACACACACACAAACATATTCCTTCAAAACAATGCACGCTGGTGAGCTTATGCACATCATCCTCTCTTATATATGCGTACACACCCTCACGCAAACACCCACACCGAACACACACACACACACACACACTGATGTAGGCCAGGCCCTTGAGAGAGAGACACATCCACACTGCAGCTGGACACGGCTTGAGATGAACACATCACCCTCTGACAGATAGAGGGAATGGGAGAGAGGAGAGTGGGATGAAAGGAGGGAAGAGGGAGGGAGGGAAGGAGATTAGCATTCTCATCAGCACTGGAGGAATTTGTCTTGGCTGACAAGCGCTTTCTCCTCTTTTTCATTCCCTTTCTTCTCGTCAAGCCCGCTCTCTTTCCTTATCCATAGCGCCCTCTTTCCCCCTACTAATCTCCATCTTTCTAATCAGTCCGTTGTTCCCTCTTTCTCCATCCTTGCTTCCCTTTCTGATTATACTCCTTTCCCACCATTACTTTCCACCTCTCTCCTCCCCCCTTGATACAGGATTTAATAGTTGTGTTGTCCAGTTTCGGTGTCAGAGGATAGACTCAACAAGCAGAACAAATAGATGTAGAAAAGTCCGAGGCGCTGAGAAAGTGCAGACATTAAAGGGTAGGGATGTATAAATTCATGAATGCTAGTGTGTTTGTCATCTACATTCATGTTGCGGTGTAAAAGTGGAGCTATTTATCCCCGTGAGGTTAGCTTGGTATGTAGCAGCACCACCATATTTAGTTTGTCGGACCAGATGTTATGTTCCAGTGTAAACGTGGCAGTGCGGTTGGCCATGTTCCCAGACAACTGAAGAATACGGTGTTTGACGGGAAATTGGCGCAAATTCAGTAAATCCGCAAAAGTTAAAAATCTTTCAGCTTGAATGAAAACTTTGCTCTTATCCAGAGGTTTGACAAAATCCCAGCAACAATGACATTGTTGCCGCTTTAGTATAACAGGCCGTAGTAGGTAACGTCACTGGAACTTACTGAATGAGTCTTCCACTGTGGCTGCACCGTCAGGTTTCATATGCTCAAGTGAGATAGTGTTGGCTTGCCAGTTACTGTCGTTGTAACGTTCTGGCTTGGGACATTACTTCACCGGCTAAGTGTTGATTCTAGCCTGCAAGAAATTATGTAACTGTACAAAACAAACGTGGAAGTGTCTACCGGCAATGGCTAATCTAGCAATTATGAGGGCTTGAAACTTGTTGACATCCTTAACCTACCGATAGGGATGCATTGCTTTTCCACTTTCGCCCAACAATTGTACTTCTTGCAAGTGCTTTGGAGAAAAGCACCTGCTAAATGTCCCTAAATGTAAATGGAACGGTTTGTTTACAGCAGCCCATAGCGATGCAAGGCAGGGCCGCGCAGCTGCGTTAGAATGACTCTGCCGTTGCCGTTCTTAAAGATTCATTGTCGTTTTACCAAAACTCACGTAGGCAGCTTCTTCGCCGGTCTCAGTTGCCGTCAACACTTAGCCTGTGAAACAATGTGGCAAGCCATAGCGTTACAGTTATAGCAATTTGCAATGGATAAGGTCAGTTAGCAGACGTTATCCACACAGAGTTTTATGTTACGTCACGTATCTAACGTTAGCCGCCAAACCAACGTTATCTAACTTGAGCTGCCGAAGCACAAAATCACGATATATTTTACATGCTCTGCAGTACTGTTGACCCGTGTTTTACCCCGTAGCCGTTTGGCCTGATGGGATTCGGCAGATCAAACTTTTTTTTGGTTTATCCTTGCGTGGAGCGCGTGTTGGAGTCGGGTGTTGTGCCGGGAGCGTTTTTTGGTGTTAGCGGATTCCATGTCGCTAGCTGTGGAGTGCAGAATCAGTAGGCAAGAGGCGCGGGAGAGCGCATGAACGTCACAGCCTGCCCAAGCCAACCCCGATACCTTCTCAAAGAAAGACGCGTGCTGGCCGCGAGAGTCGACCGAGAACGCTCATTTTTAACTGAGGTTAAAACCCTGTGGCACACAGCCAATGAAAGTGATTCATTTCATTAAAAAAAACTACATATAGCCCCTTTAAATATTGCTTGAATAAATGGAAGATCAGGTTACATTGTTTATATTTCATTTTCAAATTTTAATTAACGTTTGGATATTGTCCACTGTGGAGCGTGGGTACGACTTGGAAAATTAAATGTCAAACAGCGTTTCCATTTTCATTTTAATATGCATAATATCAATAATATATAATATCATAGAACGCCTTATGTGGAAATGAAAATGCAACTTGGATTATTGCATTTTAATTTAAATATTTACTCAAATAACACATGTGGGAAATTATAATGCTACTGTAGAATTACACTTTCATTTCCAAGTTTATAATATTATCATTTTAATATTAGTCCCCTACATGCTAAGTTTCACCATCCTTTGAAAACTGTTACAGTTAAGTTACCTTCACTGAAACGCAGATGTAAAACCCGAACAACTGGACTGATAAAAAGAGAAATCCAAAGTTTCAGATGTTTACGTATGACATGACTATGCTGTGGAAACTATCCATGCTGGAGCTTAATCAATCATAATATAATTACAAAAATACTTCCTGTAAACACATATATGAATCAATGGACAAACAAAACAACAATAAAATAATCATTGTTAAGGTTAATTCCAGTATAGTGCATCAATAAATAGTGCAACAGGCAACACTTGACTCTAGACATCTGGAATCGGTTTTCTCCCCCCAAAATTCCCACTTCAATGTGAACATGACCGTAGATTAAGTGTAAAGATGTTTGTCAAATTCATGAACGCATGTTTGAATTATGTAAAATGTGCATCCCTATCGGGGATTCTTATGTATGCACAACATATAGAGAGGTATGTGTGTAGCCCAAAGGGAAAGGTCTGTATGCGTATGTAGTGATAAATTAAACACATATCACATAAACTTTTCCTAACTTCAATTTGCCAACAAAGCTGGAAACTGTCAACACACAATAAAGATGGAACAACACTAGCTTGAAGCCAATATCCCCATACACGAGGCATAGTAGGTACAAATGTAGGTCTAATGCCATGTTCTGAAGTAACAAAATTGGAAATGGAAGATCCTGGAACATGACAAACCTCTCTACAATTCAGTATTTACACCGCAAGAATGTTCCAACTGCCTGGCGGTAACATATAAAACAAACAGCTCCTCCTGGTGAACAATTTCAATCACTGCATTTTCTGCAAAAAAAAAAAAAAAACAGTGACCACGTTAAAAAACCCCAAATAAAACTCATCGTTGTGATTTGAACCTTGATCGATGTGAATGCGAATGAATAATTAATAAGCAAATAACTGGGAACATCCCCAGCAGACACACACTGAAGTAGCGAGAGAGAGAGAATTAATCCAAACGGCAACTAGAGAGCTTTCACAGGCTTTCACGGAGATCAAATGAACACACGTGCATTTACTCACACGCAAGGTGTTGTGACCTGGCCGCCCTTTATGCGATTCCCTCACGGCGAGCATGCATTCCCAATGACCCATATATATTCACCCATGGCTTCTAATGGAACAACACACACTCGAAAGCGTGGGCCAACATACCACTACACTACTACTTCTTCCTCACACACGTGCACACCTGACATACACCATCATCTTGAGTCTTTAAATACAGTTTGGAGACAGGGAATTGACAGTGAAGAAACTCTTCACCTTGCATTAGGAAGGACACGACTGCAAGGGAACGGACCAGAAGTACTTGCACACATCAGTTACATGGCGATGCATTTGCTCTTAGTCTTTTAAAAGCTATAATTGTGTATTTTTGCAACAGTGCCAAATGCGTTGAACAATTACCTTGGCTCTCTGACAACGTTGTGTCGACAGTTTGCGCTTGTCTCGTTCCCGTTTCAGCATGACATTGCCCCTGTGCACAAAGCCACCTGGCACAAAGAAATGGTTTGTGTGGAAGAACTTGACTGGCCTGCACAGAACTCTGACCTCAACCCCATCCAAAGCCTTTGGCATAAACTGGTACATGTACATTGCATTGCTCCAGTACATTTGATTGACATGCTGATAACTTTTCGAATGAAGATTTTACATAAAAAACAAACGATTGGCTTGTGAAAAAGGATGCAGCGCTATGCTATTAATCTACCCAGTAGTACATAAAGTATCTAAAATTGGCTCCTTATTGATGAACTACAAAATTAAAATGCTGTTTATATGTATTTGTGCTGCCCTCGATATTCTAACACTAAGTTCTAACAAAACAGTATTGATTAGAGATAATAATAATAATAATATATATATAAAAAAAAAATCTGAAAGAAGCCAGTCTTCATAATGAGTACTTTTACATTTGAGTACATTTTTCTGATAATACTGCTGTACTACTACTTAAGTAACATTTTTAATTTAGTGCTTGGAGTATGTTTAGACAATGGTATTTCTACTTTTACTTCAAAGGGTGGGAATATTTCTTCCACCTCTGCTGAATGGGAGAAAATCCCTGCAGCCAGGTTCCCAATTATTTCGAAAAACCTTCCTAGTGGAGGCTGCAGCCCTTTTAGACCCAACAGTTCCAGGAACTATGGAACCAAAAGGGACTAAACTAACTAAACTAGGAGCTAAAAAGTTCCTTTTGCGCACACTTCTGTGTGCATTTCCATTGCATCTGAGGAACTGAAAATTAGGAAAAAGACAAATAATAAAAACAACTGTCATGTTTGAAATGAGATTTTCACACATGAAAAAAGGACAGCTATACCATGTATTCTTGTTTTTTATGATTTAAAACGTAACCAAGACGAAACTATTATCAAATAAAGTTTTATTTCTCTCGTCTGCTCAGGCTTTCAGTTTGTTCGTACACTCTGTCTCTCTCCTCATCTCACCCTTTTGTTAAACTAGTCGGGAAGCCAACAGTATAACCTTATTGTAAACATTAATAAACAGCAAGAAACGTCTGTCCCTCAACTTGATGCTGATACTAGTGCCGCCCAATACTTCCTCATATTTTGAATGAAGCCGTGCAGAAGCTCTAGTAGCCGGAACTAAATTTAGTCCCTGCTTCTTCTGGTGGAAATGCAGGTTAAGTTCCTGAGCTCCAAAAAAGGTTCCTGGTCCCCTGGGAAAGTTCCTTTGGCGGAAACGCACTAATAGGAGCATATTAATGACCACGTTTTTGGAACGAGATGTTCAGCTATCATATATGGGTATAATGTGCCGGTGTCCACATACATTTGGCCACGTAGAGCAGCGTCCGTACATTTCATGTGAAACACAGCGGATGACACTGCTAGCGCTACTTCAGTGAACTGTGAAGACTCAGATTCAGCAAATGACTTTTCTCCTATTAAACAAGACTATTACTATCACTGTGGAAGAGACTCGACCAGAATAAAATCCAAGTGGCCACAGCTTATAAACCTGCCTAGATGCTGTTTGTGTATCAGTGTGTGTGAGACAGAATGAACAGTGGACGCTCGGTTGTTGTCGCAGAGAGAGGATGTGTGCGTCTGATAACACCAAGATGATATGGCGGTTATCAAATAATGAGTTAGCTATTGTGTGATATGGTATGTGTGTGTTTATGTACCTACGGTGGTTTACAGTGTGTGTGTGTGTGTGTGTGTGTCTTACCTTTGCCTGTGTAGAGCTCTCCTGCAGGTCCCAGAGTAGTGCGTGGTTATCAGCCAATGAAATCACACGCTTGCCATCCCCCATGGGCTCCCACAGCACGCTGTAAATACACAAAGGCACACACACACGCACACACACACACACACACAAAGTCACAGTCAGTTAGAATGCAGATGTTGGTCAAACACGCGTACAGGTTCGTCCACACATAGTGCAGACAGAGCGGAGCTTGTTGGTCGGATTTCTATCTAAATACAGCACCTCGTATAATACCACAACTAAACCGATTTTAAACCTCTGCATGCGTTTTCCCAGATCGTGTCTGGGAATGCAACGCATGCAGTTCTTATTCATGCACTGTTCACTTCACGTACAGAGTATAGCAATGCTCTTCTCGCAGGTGTTCCCTCTAAATTGCTACGTAAACTTCAGTTGGCTCAAAACTCTGCAGCTCGTGTTCTTTCTAGATCACCTTCTACTGAGCACATTTCTCCAGTTCTTCAGCACTTGCGCAGGCTTTCCAGTAAAGTATCGAGTTGAGTTCAAGATCTTGCTACTTGCTTACAAGGCACTTCATAATCTTGCACCTCAATACCATACTCAACTCCTTCATGTTTACACTCCTTCACGTGCTCTCAGATCTTCGTCTTCAATTTCTCTTGCGGTACCTCGGATTTGACAAACTACCATGGGTGCCTTTTAGTTATGCTGCCCCCGCGCCTGTGGAACTCCCTTCCTCTTGATGTTCGCAATAGTGATTGCTCAATGACTTTTAAAACGTGTCATTAGACATATCTTTTTATACAGGCTTTTTTAAAATATGTTTTATTGAGTCTTGACTGCACTTTATCTGTATATGCGGAGTGTTCGTTGTGTGTTTTGTCTTGTGTAGTCATCTGTATTTTTGCTTGTGAGTTGACCTTGGGTGTTGTGAAAGGCGCCATTAAATAAAATGCATTATTAATTATTATTATTATTATTATTATTATTATTATGTGTGCATCCTGCATGCACAGTGTCAAACAGAAATTACAAAGGTTAAACGTTAAGGCTGGCGTTCTGATAAAAATGTTTTCTTTTGGTGATCAAATTCTATTTAAAAAAAAAAAGATCAAAATAAAACAATTTGTCTGTCTGTTAATACTGTCTGACTTCCCTACTCTGTCTGTGATACAGGTTACAAATATATGGGTCCATATTTCAGAAGGCTCAGTAATGTCCCAAAACAGTCTGGCACTGTAACTTTTAGGAAACAGCGCTCAAACAGGAGGAAATAGTGCATTTGTTGGGGATTATTTATCGCGGATTAATACACAATGGGTGCTCTAGTGAGTAGTTAAGGCAGCAGCATGGTCTATGTGGGAGTGAGTCAAAATCAACTACATAAATTAACAGTGTTTGTGTTCATGGTAATAAAAGAATATGTCACCCAGTGCAACGTGTGGCTCACTGATGTATTTTTAATAGTTTTTGGACAACAATGGAGCTCTAATGCACAGAGGAAGAAGATATATGAGGCTTTTAATACACACACACACACACAGTACTTGTTAGTAGGATCAATTCATTCTTGGAATTGGTCCTTTTATGAGATTGGTTGACAATTATCAACAAGGGTCTAGAGCAACATTAGCGGCTCTGTACTTAGGCACAGTGGTGCATTGAGCTAAGTGCTGATGTTGGATGTCTCACAATGACAATGCTAACATGGCGATGTTAAGCAGGTATAACGTTTACCATGTTCACAATCGTAGCTAAGTGTTTTAGCATGCTAACATTGGCTAATTAGCACGAAACATGATGGGATTGCCAGTTGTTTTCTTACAGCATAGCTTACCTGGCTCTGTGCTTGAACCTGGTTTGTTCTACACATAAACAGAAATGTAAAAACGACAACGTGTGGTTGCACAGGGAGTCACGAGCCGGAACTACTGGTTAGAAAACTACCGTACTGGCTGCAGGGACTGTGTGCGGCTTCCCGAAGTCTCGTTGTCAGAGGGAGGCTGCCAGTTTGCAGAGTGCTCACTGACCGTATCCAACAACCTGCACTATACCCAGACACGCTGCACAGAAGACTAGGCTTTTAATATTGATCTTCTCACCTCAATCTCAGAAAGAAACCAAAATTAATCATTTAATATCACTTAAGTTAAAAACAAGATCTTTCGATATTTCCACATTTTCCCCCCAGTTCTTCGAAATTTAAAATTTTGTATGATTACAAATATATTTAGTTGTTAGTGCCTCACTGGTGATGAAGGAGTGGTGGCTTTTACTGCATACTTAGCTTTCATTTCTCCCTGCATACTACTTTCTGCACAGTATTGATTCCTCACTGCATGCTTCTTGGAGTTGTGATTCTCCACTGCGCTCTACTTAAAATGTGTATTCTGAAGACGAGCCACAGGAACCTAACCAGACCTGACCTGCCGGAGCCCAAACTGTTGCATTATAATTTCATTGGTGTTGATCGGCTCACTTGTATGGTTTTGTTGTTTGTTCTTCTTAGTTTGGATAGCCTTAGCAGCTTATTGTAGGCAGGGACACAACTACATGGGATAGAAAGAGGACACAACCCAAGTGAGAAAGCGGTTCTTTTAACTCGGAGTCCTGTCGACTAAAACCAATGTGTCAGTGGAGTCAGAGACCTCGCAATAGCCTAAACATAACCTTGGCCTGGACAAGCTGCTATATGCTTGTTAAGGTTTTGATTTAGCGTGACTTTTCAGCTCAAGAAAAACAAATGTGTGTCTAATCTCTGTTAAAGGATGTCAAATGTCGCAGAGGTAAAGACGTGGTCTGGCTGAAGGTTTGGATTCCTGAGTCCATCGCCGCATCTAAAGCTGCTGTCATTAGAGGTTGACGAAATGTTGCCATTTATTTAAGGAGTTCATCAATTAGACAACTCCATTTTCTCGGACTCATTTGTCAACTTGAAGCAGCAGCAACAATGCCAGTGTGTGTGCTATAGAAGGGGAGCGTGTTTGCGGGAGATAAAAGAAATGACAGAAGGACGAAGGGAAGAGAAAGTTAAAGTTTGCTTTTGGATTTAATCCCAGTTTCAAATACGCATAGTCCTATTAGAAAAGGTGGGGTGGGGAACAAGGAGAGGGAGAGGCGGGCGGGCGAGGGAGGGAAGCGGGGGAGGGGGGGAAGAGCGGGGTGTATAAGGGCCGGAAACC
>CM022480.1:24426591-24464020 GCA_011952105.1 Coreoperca whiteheadi
GGTGGGCAGGAGGGAAGGTGCAGGGTCGGGTGGGATGGGGGGGGGGGGGGAAAAGGGGGGGGGGGGGGGGGGGGGGGGGAGAGAGGGAAGCAGAGGAGGGGGAGAAGAGCGGTGTTTATAAGGGCCGTAAAGTCATGGGCTGGAATGCAGACACACACACATAACATAATTCTGTCACTAAGGAGGACACCGCTGATTTATATTCAACGCTTGGAGATTTACCTTAATCTTAAATGATACACTTAAAAAAAAAAAAAAAAACCTATCTTAATACGGTGTATGCCACATGTAAATTGAACGTTGTAGTAATCAGTGGTCACTGCAATCATTCCTCCTCAAATGCGGAGATGAGCCAAGCAGCAAGCTAAGCCAAACAGGGAGCACAATGCACAACCCCCCTGGATAAACAAGAGTGCGCCTAAGAAAGACATAATACGGTTTACCTTTGAGTCGTGTTAGGACTCTGAACTAAAAAGGTGGAGGCTGGGGTGGTGGAGGCAACGCTTTGCCAGCCGCAGCAGTGAGTGAGGCAGCATAGGTGTAGCAAAACTCAGAGAGGAAGGAGTCATGTTAAATGGACCGCCTTGTTATGAGAATGAGCTGTGATTGGTGTGTGACTGATTAGAGACGAGGATCGAACCAGCTGGCTGT
Organism: Coreoperca whiteheadi; assembly: GCA_011952105.1. Classification (NCBI taxonomy): domain Eukaryota; kingdom Metazoa; phylum Chordata; class Actinopteri; order Centrarchiformes; family Sinipercidae; genus Coreoperca; species Coreoperca whiteheadi. The sequence continues at coordinate 24,427,243 of CM022480.1, forward strand.
CAGCTGATTACAGCAGGGGCGAATGACTTCCCATGTCCTGCATGAACTAATGCATGCTTCATTAATAATAATAAAACTTTATTTAACTTTTCAAAATCAAAATTAGAAAGTGCTTTACATGGTTGATTTAGGGTTATTAAAACTGATATGCAGAGCCGAGAGGCCCTGACTGCAAAAGCAAAACTAAAGGTGACCGGACCTTTAGTCCGGGCTGTCAGTGTTGTTTGGTTAGTTGAGTGGTTGCGTTTGGTACCAGCTGAAAGAGTAAGATGTTTTTTGGCTCAAACCCGAATACAATGATTTTTAATAGTCTAACCGCGAAGAAATAAACGCATGAATGACCATCTGAAGATCAGGTTGAGAAAGAAAAGACCTGGTTTCTGGCTGTGGGTTTGACTTTTGAAGACAAGGATCCAAGATTTTCTGTATGATAGGGATGGACTTTGGGGGACCGAAGAGGCTTATTTCAGACTTATTTTCATTTAGCTGGAGAAGGTTTTGGGACATTCAGCACTTAATTTCTGAAAGACAGGATAGAAGATGATTAAAACTGCCTACATCACTGGTTTTTAATGGGATATAGATTTGTATGTCATCTGCATAACAATGGTATTGGATTTTGTGATTAGTTATGATGTCCCAGTGGCAGCATGTATATACAGAACAAAAGGACCAAGGAGGGACCCTTGGGGAACACCACAGGTCAGAGGGCAACTTTGATTAGCACCCACTCGCTAACTTGTTAAAGTCATGCTGAGGACATTTCAACCATTCTGATTCACATAGCGTTAGTGCAAAACTAGTATCAGTGACACTATTGCAGCCCTGTTGCAGTTCCAGTGTAACATACATGTTAGAATACTGTCAACAGGTCATATAGTCTTGCATTGCACTACAAACAACAGTGACAGCAGATGACTCTTTATCTGAAGTACCGGTAATCCTATCGTTCTACATAAAGACCATGTTTGGTGCAATTTCTGAGAATACTCACAGAAACACAATATGACAATAAAAGCCTACTATTCTCTCTCTCCTATTCTACCTCTTGTCTGTGTTTTCAGAGCAGTTACTCACCGATAACCCTATAATGACGCCGTCCGGCCACTTGAAAATCAAAGTTAACAGAAGTGGAGTTAAACATGATAACTTTTTTATAAAATTCCCACTGCAGAAATAACGCCTCAAAATAGGAGAATTAAATGTGGACTCTTAAACATCAGATCTCTGTCATCTAAAGCTGTACTAGTGAACGATCTAATATGGGGTCATGAAGAATATGTTAGCCTAAATAAATCCACTCTGCGCATTCATATTAATAGTCACATTCCTCGAGGCACCGGCTGAGGAGGTGTGGTTGCAGCGATCTTCGACTCAGACCTATTAATCAACCCTAAACTCATTCGAAAGCCTTGATCCAAGTCTTTCACACCCAACCTGGAAAACACGGCAGCAAATTCTATTTGTTATAGAGTACCACGCTCCTGATCCTTATTCTTTTTATCTGACTTCTCAGAATTTCTACTCAATTCAATTTTATTTATACAGCCCAATATCACAAATCACATTTGCCTCAAAGGGCTTCACAATCTGTAACATACGACACCCTCTGTCCTTAGACCCTCGATTCGAATAAGGAAAAACTACCCGAAAAAAAAACCTTTTAACAGGGAAAAAAATGAGCTTAGTCCTTAAAACAGAGAAAGGAATTCTTGTAGGTGATTCCAATATTCATGTGGACATTGATTGATTCTAATCAATCTTTGATCAGGATTTATCCTTTAACTCCCACATGAAACTAATTTCAAGGACCACCTTTTTCCACCTATGTAACATTGCAAAAATTACGGGAAAACATCCTGTCTCAAAATGATGCCGAAAAATTAGTCCACGCTTTTGTTACTTCTAGGCTGGATTACTGCAATTCCTTATTATCAGGCTGCCCGAAAAGGTCCCGCAAGATTCTCCAGTTGATCAAGAACGCTGCGGCGCGTGTACTGACAAGAACAAGGAAAACTGTTTCTCCAATAGCTCGGAGATAGCTTCTCTCGACTGGCTCCCTGTAAAATCCAGAATAGAAAGGAGGCAGACACCATCTCCACATTTAAGAGTAGGCTAAAGACTTTCTTCATTGATAAAGGGATGGCTCAGGTGAGTCCTGCTGCTATAGGCCTAGAATTGAATTCTCATCCCACAAATGCATGTCACTACCTCGACATCTTCTCTCTCCCGTAGCTTTGTGCTTTCTCGTCTCTCTTAACTGTCACTTTCAGCAGGTGTTTCTGCCTCCCGAGCTGCAGAGTCTGGATCTGTGATTGCGGCCGCCTGCTGGGGTGGTGCTGCTGTGTCTCTGGTGGAGGGGAGGTGGTGGGTCTCGGGTCCTGCTCGGTGGGCTCCGCCTGGAGCTGCTCGGTTGTCTTTCTGGATCATCCTCTTCCCTTATGTTTTACATTCTACACTTTTAATCATAATTATATATACACTATCATTTCTGGATCCGTCCTCTACACTTTACTTTTTACATTCTGTCATTATAATTGTATATACTTTGATCTTCTGTTGTGAATCTATTCTGTACAGACGACATCTATTGCATGTCTGTCCATCCTGGGAGAGGGATCCCTCCTCTGTTGCTCTTCCTGAGGTTTCTATCATTTTTTTCTCAGTTAAAATGTTTATTTTGGGTAGTGTTTCCTTAGTCGAAGGGTCTAAGGACAGAGGGTGTTGTATGTTATAAAGATTATAAAGCCCTTTGAGGCAAAATTGTTATTTTTGATATTGTGCTATAGAAATTAAATTTAACTGAATAATAGAAATAGTATAAATACTAGAATAAACATATTAAAAAACCTTTCCAAATGTAACAACACTTATCAGGCTACATCATCACTGGGAGTGATCCTTATAGAAAGCGAATTATAGGTGATATGAAAACTTATTTGATTTTATGTATGTAGAATGGTAAAAAACAAACAAAAAAAGGGTCTATTTAATATCCTGAAAATGTGAAAGATTTGCTAGTAATCATTTAATACAGGCTGACTGTATGTAACACAAGACATTTCTCTGTTTCACAGTCAAACTTCATCACAATATACTGTAAATTATAAAATATTCCCTACAGTATTTTGAAAGGGTATTAAACAGATAATCTGCAGCTTTAACAAACATTTTAATGCATAAATATGGCAATAATTGTCTAACAAGTACAAACTTTTCAAGTGAAAAGATCCAAGTTCCTCTGTGATAGACGGACACAGTACAGTCCTCACAGTAGCTGCAGATACTTTGGTTGCTCAGCAGTTTTTCAAGTACATAAGCAAGTTACTTTGTAAGATCGGTTATTCCACCTTGTGTTTTGTTGACATGGTACGAGATAAAGTCTATTCCGTACGTTTATTAGGTAGCTTTTTTACCAAATATAAATACTTGACTAATGTTCCACATCTTCTATTGCTTTATATCGTACTACCTGACCTGGAACACTTAAGGTACAGTATACTGCTAACTACCAACATGTCATGTGTACAATCAGAGTGCTAAAATAGTTACAAATGCTCGCACATACATACATGTACACACTCAGATACTCAAGGTTTTTAAAAATATAATCAAAAACTATGCAATAAACAATGCAAGTCCCATAAAATAGAGCAGTGTCTGTGCATGTAAACCAAAACCCTCCCCATCAAATCTCCCTGGCTCAGCGTCCCCTGTGCTGGAGCCTGCCTCTGCTTGAAATGATTGTACAGCTACATATCCATGAGAAGCACATCAGTAATAAATATGACTAACAAAAATCCATTTTCTAATTCTATCTATGCATAATATCATAGCCTACCCAGCATGGAAACACTGCCCCTGTACCTGTTACTGTGTTTTTTCGGGTTCCATTCTCCTTCTCCTCCTGCTGCTACAAACATACAGAGATTCTACTTCACTGGGCTCTGTAGGTCATGTCTCACAAACGTACCTGTGAAGACACACACAACGTAAAACAGAGTGCATGCTTACGGTTTAGAGAGCATAAATGCTGACCTAACATTACGTGACAGAGATATGAAAAGCAATATTTACCTGAGGCAAACATTCAAAATCACAGATTAACTTGTGAAGTATTGGGGGGCGTGGAATAGTATAGACAAGTTCATTTTACATGTCTCAACTTTGTGGGTTTTTGAGGAGTTTGGACAGCAATTAGACAGTGATAGTGATAGATAGTGAAAGCCTAATTGAGCACTGACTGTGACGGAGTGAATGTCCATGTGAGTGATGGTGGGGGAGTCCCTGAGGTGTGCTTCTGTGTATTTAAGAGAGGCTAGTGTTGTGCATTTTTCACTGTCTGATTCAGATGTTCGTTGTGTCTGTCTCTAGCAGTGTGGTTTGTGTGTATTTGTCATTTTGCGTGTGCGTCTTTGTTGTATTTATCTGTTTGCAGTGGTGGAAGAAGTACGCCTTTACTTAATCAACCGTACTACTGTGAAAATACTACTACAAGTAAAAGTCTTGCATTCAAAACTTTACTTGAGTAAAGGTATGTTAAATGTTATCAGCAAAATGTACTTTTGTAGATGTTTCTGGACTAATATTACTGCTGCATTAATGTGTATGTTGCATTTTACTGCAGTAGATGTTTAAGGTTGTGCTAATTTTGAGCAATTTATATACTGTTTGGTAGCTTAATCTCTAGCAATGCATCATATTCTATATGTTTGTAGGTCATCATATCTTTGTAGCCTCGCTGTCCTGTGAGAACCGCGTTTCTCTAAAAAGCCAACTTTTGTTTTCCGTTTCATGGCATTGCATTTCCAGGTGATCCAAGGGTTTTTAAAAATAGTTTAGCATAATCTTCCCAAGCCATAAAGAAGCACTAAATATTTCCGTTCATCAGAAACATTTACAATCACCAAATTTGAAGACATTAAATTAGTAGTATAGTCATGGCTATGATGACAAACTGCTGGTAAGTCACATATAACAGTGTTTAAACATCCCCTAATGATACAGTCGACAGCTCTATACTGTAACTTATTGAGCTAGTTTTGGCCTGACAGACTGACAGGACAAGCTATGGCAACACAAGTAAGCATGGAGGTCAGGATTCAGAGGTGATAAGACTAAAAGGACACTGTTCATCTGCCGGTAGTTGGTCATTTACTCGAAAAGTATTCAAGTGCTAGCTAGTGTTACCCCTCTGAAAATGACATGATCGACCAGCTAACGCTTCATTGTTTATCTAGACCAAGACTTAACCACTCTGATAAAAAGACACAGTCCGCTACCTCTCTCTCGCTCTCTTTCTATACCTCAAAATGATGCAGCCAGGTGCTCTTCCTCTAAGAAACCATATGGCCGAGTGCAAACAGTACAGACACCGGCAGGCAGAGAGCATATGAACCAAACAACCGCTTTCACTGTATGTTTCACTAACTCATTGAATTAAGTTAAAGGGCTACAGCTGAGTAAACGCAAACTTGACAGCGGCAAAATTGATTGTTGTTAACCAACTACTTGTCCTCTTTTAGATTGTTAAGACATGGTTACTAACGTGAGTTACAGCCATGTTGAAATTGAAGTTCTTGCAATTGAAAATATCCTTCTTTTTTTTTTAAAAAACGTGCCATTTTGATTAAAATTAACCGTTGAGCTCTAGCTATGTTACTGGTGTTTTGTCCGTGCAACAAATGCACACGATATATCACCTCAGCCAGAGGTCAGCAAGGAAATACAGTGAGCAAAAATACAAAGACTGGAAGATTGATGGAATACCTGATTGTAATGAACTCTGACAGCTGAAGGCTCATATTAGCTTCTACCGAACTTTAGAACGTATTTTAGAACAGAAAAAGGACGGTGGATTTTTGCCGTGTAGATACAGGCACAAGGGAAATGGTAAATGGACTGTACTTGTAGAGTGCCAAGCGCTTTCACACTACATATCACACACATTCACACACTGATGGCCGGAGCTAACTGCCCATCAGTACAAAGTAATCTAATCATTCACACACACTCACACACCGAAAGCACAGCCCTCGGGAGCAATTTGGGGTTGAGTTTCTTGCTCAAGGACACTTCGACACATGGGGCTGGGGGAAGCGGGGATCGACCGCCGACCCTCCGATTGGTGGACGACCCGCTCTCCCACAAAGCCACAGCCGCCCACAATAGTTAAAGTTAAATAGTGAAAAGCAAGCAACAAACTACTAAATAACGTCTGAAGTTGGGCCAACATTGTATTGAAATACAAAATATATTTTTCCCTGGAAAAAAAAAAAAGCAGATGGAAATTGGACAGTGGCATTAAAGTTCGTGGCCAGCCACCGCCGGTGTGGTCGTTAGAAAATAATAGGGGCGGCTGTTTGGGCACTCGCCGTGCCTCTGTGGTGTGTTTAGGCCTTCGGGAGTGGAGTCCCACTATGAAGCGATCGCTTCACAGCCTGCATGGAGAGGAGGAATTCTTACAGCAACCGGTAACCCTCTCAATGTACATCCTGTAAGTCTTGTTTTAAGATAGGATTGAAAAATCTGACTAATCTAATCTTCAATCTTAACCAATATATGCCCATCCCCCAAAAGCTTATCCTTTCCTCAACAAAAAACAATTATTAACCCTAAAATGTAATGGTTTAACTTGTGAGGACCAGCCTTTTGTTCCCAAATGGGTGGCAAGTCCCTATAATGTTCAGATTTATGTCCACACAATGTCATTAACACGAGTAAACACACACAAACACACACACAGCTCGGTAGGGCAGCTCACAGACCGTACAGAAGGAGACTTCAGCAAGTCACTTACCACTTCTTTCTCTCTCACGCACACACACTCCCAAACCCATAAATCAGCACACCATAGGACCAATTAAAGCATACTCACCACGTTGGGATTTACACACTGCTTCCCTATAGGATCAATTAACCCATGCTAAAGGGGGGTTGGGGGGGTGGGGGGCAGAGACTGGAAGTTCTACAGTAGCTCATGCTGTCTTCCTCTCTTATTAAAGAATATACTGCAAGCTATGTGCATTTGACCTTGATCTCTGCAACAAGCTGGAACACTGACTACTGGAACGGTATGTAAATACTGTTGGGGAGGTTTTACAGCCCCGTGTATATATATATATATCTCTGGGACACTGAGTCACTTGTCTCTCTCTATGTCTCTTGCTCATCAAATTGTTGCCCCGCTTTGCATCTTGAGTTTTAGTTATTCAGAAGGAGGACATTTGTGCATTAGGCATGTAGTGGTGATGTTTGGGGCTAAAGGATAATCACTATATACTACAATACATATAGTTCTGGGCATCATTTCGAATGGTTATGATAATGATGTACTCACTAACTCACTGGTTGGCAAAATACCCAGATTCACTAAGCTCTCTTCTTGCTCTTTATTATTAACAAAGAAGGTCCACAACAGCTCCACGTTTTTAGCAGACTTTGACTTATGTCCGTTAAAATGACAAACATGACTGGCGGCATATTTTATTGTCAGCTGTTGCTAATAAACACTACTGCCATACAGGCTAGAATTAAACTTTAGGCTGCAGTCTGGTTAATGTGCCCTCTTCAAGCCAGGGTCTATACCAGGCCAAAGATCGTTTTGTGAGGGAAAAGAAACATCACTCTGTATCATCACCTCACAATGGTAACTGGACTGTGTGTTTTTGTAGTTTAACAAGACCAACAAAGTGGTGACTCTTATCTAAAATAATCCACCTGAGTGCGTCACAACATTTTCATATCAACATTTTAATTTTATCAAATTAACTTGGCATATTTGGAGCACGGGCATGACAAAGTCACATGGCCTAAGTGAGTAAGTAGGTAAGTAAGTAAGTAAGTTGTATCAGGGACATACTCAATGATATCTTCTGCTACTTATGTCCTTGTCAGGTTGTTACCATTAAATCAACTTGCCACTAAAAATAGTTTCTGCCCTCTCCAAAACATCAACTTATCATGAGTTGATAAAGTCTGTTTTCAATTGTGTTACAATGCATTTTTCAGATAATCCATTGGGGTCTTTAGCTGGTTCATTTATTTTAAGAAGTATCAGAATTCTAAAACCATAATGGAACTATTAATCCATCAGTTCATCTGAAAATTCAACACCAAATTTGGAGATACAGTATATGGTGTGCATTTGACAGCGACAGAGGGTGACCAGAGAGCTCTGCGTTTTAGTTAGTTATAAGTTAAGTTACTTGCACATGTTGAAAGCCGAACTTAATTAGATTAGATAAGGGACTCGAAGGGAGATTCAATACTGGGTTGGGATTTGAGCAAATGCTATCAAACCTCTAAACTCTACATGTATTATTACAGATGGAAATGGGCAAAACTATGAAACAAACCCCTAAACCAAGTTGTAAAGCTGCTGGCCCTGGAGTAAAAAAAACAGCAGAACTGCAGACTTAAGTGCAACTCCTGCATCCTGTGTTTAATCTAAGAAGATGTTGAAAAGGCTTGTTCACAAAAGGCACTATAATGGACTGAAAGCCCCCATCACATACACAAACACACACACGCATGCACACACAGGCTAGGCTGATAGTCTGCATGAGAGCCCACCACTGGGGTCCAATTGATTGGGACATGGGGACCCTCACCGTGAAAATCATGCTTAGTGAGCACCACGAAACCGACCTAAACACTCACACCACACACTTTTGCATGTCCAGGCACATACGCAGACAAAAAGCAGAGACGCTAATCGCACTGCAGGATGACAGAGGCTTGACGTACGTACAGTCTTTCGCTCACAGCGATCGCACAATAATACACATGACTGCATTCATAGGAGTGTCCACAAATACACACAATCACCTCCTACCCCCTTCGGTCACACCCCGCTTTAGAAAATCTAACTTGTTGCCTTTTGCGCTTTACCATTCCCTCCTGGGGCCCTGATTGGCTCAAATGGCGCCAAAGGAATCGATTCGCTCAACCCAATCGAAACCAAGTGTGAGAAGAAGAAGGGGGAAGAAAAAATGGTGCACACATGATCACCAGAGAACATGATTTTTCCCTAGCTTTGTTTAGTTCCCCCCCTTTATTTGGGTGTACTTTTCTGATATTTCCATTCGGAGCACGCGTCACAACAGGGCAGAGGATCAAATGTGTTTGCCCACCCAAACAATGAGGGGATTTGGAGAAAGGAGAAAGTGTTATTGTTAGTGGGAGTGGAGGGACACCAGCCACTGGAAAACACACACATGAAGGATGCGGGACACACACGGGCAGACACGCCACAGTGGACGCAAACACACACGGGCAGGTGAACAAACACACACACATTAAAACAGACAAAAGCCTCATAAGAATACAAACTCTAATCTCTTTACTCTTTGTCTGCTTACACACACACACACAAACATACATAAATACAGAGACTGTTGAAAGCTGCCAGTATTATCAGAGTGAGTGGGGATAAGTGTGTGTGTGTGTGTGTGTGTGTGTGCCATACAAAGATGGAGGAGGTGGGCAGCAGACCAAAGCCATCCATCTAGGGGAGTCAATAGTCCACAGCATAGGCTACAGGCTTCACAGCACAGAATGCACCCTCCCACCACACAAACACACACAGTGTGGTGCCCTTGTGAGGGTTACAGCTGTCAGGGTGTTAAGATGGTGGAGCCCAGAGGCATCAATCTTTACCCAGCAGCCTTGCTTGACCTGCCCTCTGACACACACACACACACACACACACACACACACAACCCTCCTCTTTCCACACGTGTAAGCACAATACACACACCAAATTGCACAAATGAAATCGCTCTCCTCTCTTACACTCTTCTCTCCATCTTCCTCACTCCCTCTCCATCTTTATCTCTCCCTCGCAGACACCTGCTACAGTATGCATCACGCTAACTGATTGGTGCCTCTAAAAATGATAGCAATCATGAGGCAGCCGTTGAACAGTGGACTAAAAAAAAAAAAAAGAAAGAAAAGGGAATGACCATTGATTTTCATTCTCATAGGCGGTGAGTCATGGTGAGGCATTGTACACAGGAGCTCCGACTGTAAGACTGAAGGCTCGGGCCGAAACTACAACCTGAGTTGTGGGCCAGTCAATATTCTGAGCCAAAAAAACAAAACAAAGGAAGGGCGATACAGGGAGAGAGGAGAGCTTTGTTTCCAGCTGCTAGGAATCTAATGGCGTGGAGAGTGTGGGCTATTTCAGTTTCAGCATGACAACATGTCCATCTGTCCCCTAGTGTGTTTTCAATGCTTACCGTAGTTTCTAAATGGCGCCCATTTAGTTGTAGGACTTCTGATCTCATGATATAAGGCAAATCCTGCGCGTTTCTTTCTGTCTTTCTTGAGTTGGGCAAATCCAACAGCAAAGTCCATGCGAAAGGCTTTTCAGAGGAGTGCTGAATGAAATAAGGTATGAAACGACACTATTGGCTATATGTGATGCATGAATCAGAGCATGACACTCGGCAAACGTCAAACCATGTAAGGGGTTTAATGGACAGGGACACATTTTTTTCACGTATGTTTTAAAAAACAATGCTCACATTTAGTCATTTACGTTTACATTTAGTCATTTAACGGAAGCTTTTATCCAAAGCGACTTACACAGCGAAGGCGCGGCTTCGGGAGCAATTTGGGGTTCAGTATCTTGCTCAAGGACACGCGGCTGGGGGAAGCCGGGATCGAGCCGCCGACCTTCCGATCGGTGGACGACCGCTCTGCCACCAAGCCACAGCCGCCCCACATGCCCATACGTGGTGACATATTGACACAATTTTTGGTTTTGTAATCAGTCCTGCTATTTATACTGGCCATCGAGAAACCTCTTGCTAATGCAATTCCAATGTAAGTGATGGGGGACAAAAACTGATTTGCAGTATACGAGGCTTCAACAGCCGGCATTAGACAAATTAATTATCCACCAAAGTTACAGTCTTTTTAATAGGAAAGTCGCTCTTTGTGATCCTGTCCTTCCACTTTAGCTCAGCAAGGAAAAGCTCGATTGAATAAATAGAAAGGGTGCACTATTTTTAGGCTCTTACTCCAGTGTACTGTGTGAAAACCATTTACTCGTGTCCTTACTCCACTGGAATGCCGAAATGCAGAACATAACTGGCAGTTAAGCTAAATGGTCTTGATGAAACTCAATGTCTAACAAACGGGGAAAAAGTGGAGAAAAGCGTGTGACAGTGCACAGCTTTTTTTATTAAAGAAAAAAAAAAAAAAAAGGGATCTGCATTCATTTGGATGAATGCTACATGCTACAGTGTTCTGCCTGCAGACGAATAGTGAAATAAAAAGTGTATTTTACTGACCAACATCACAATGTCTGTTGTAAAACAGAGGTTCTTCAGGTGTCCTGGAGCGTGTGGAAAAATGCACTCCGATGTGCTTTTCCTAAAGTACTGGCTCCAGCAGTGGAAAACACATGCACAATTAGTCACAACTTTGGGCAGTTATTTTGTTCACCCAACAAGAGTTGCTTGAAAGCTTTGCAAAGTGTTGCAGCTAACTATAAAATGTGGGGCTCAATAATGGGCGCTTTCAGAAACACATTCAAAGTTGAGTTGAGTGTGAAAGTTCAGTTTGGACATTGGAAAATGAGGTTTGACAAAATAAGTCAAACTCAAATTCAACTCATGGGCTCTCTTTAAATTTAAGTTTAAATTTCACTGTAACAGAGCCTTAAAGACCTGAAAAAGACAACATTTAAGTATAATCTCAATAGTCCGATAGCCAAATCTAAATCTTATATCACAGTATCGATATTATACGTATAGATACACTGCCCAGCTCCATTAAGAAACATTACATATTGCCAAAGCAATCAGTGATCACATAAATAATGTAGATGATGAAAGCTTGGCCATATTTGTGGTGGTATGACAGTCTCAACAATGAGAAGGCCTGCCAGGTTTCTGTTTGTAGTTTTTTTGAACCCCATGAGTTATTAGGCATCCTGTAGTCCACAAAAATATTAACCCTACCCCATCCTGCAAATACGGAGACAAACATATAATTGCTATTGTGGCTCAAAAGAATAATTGCACTTGCATCCCTTATACTGTGAGTGCGACTGTTCCCCGGCAACACCTACCAGGCAGCGTTGCTGTGGGCGCTGTCATCTAGGTGACAGAGCAGCTCCAGGGTTTGGGGATTATGGGTGGAGTCGTCAGGTGACTCGTGACTCCCTGTCTCCCAATCACAGGGCATCCGATAGACTGCCGCACAGGACACCACCCTGCTGTCGCTGGCTGGAGGGGCACAATCACACACACAGTCATTCACAGACTGTTAATACTACAGTGTGTGCGTGCGCGGCGGACGGGCACTGATGCGGTGACGTGGCTACAAATCCACATCACAAATTAAGTTGTTTTGGCACATCCACACCAGAGCCACAGTTGCTAATTGGACCCAGTGAAGTAAATGTAGAATTGATACAGTAATTGGACTAAAAGTTTGAGGCTGGAGGGCATAACCATTCACACACACACACACACACACAGAGAGAGAGAGAACAGAGAGAAAGAGCCTAATTTCTTTTTGGTGTAGATATTGACAGCGTGTGGGCAGGCGTTGGGCTATGGAGCACTGGCGTTAGGCCTATTTGTCAAATTAAAAAGCAACGTGTTGCGAGTCCAAAGACTCTTGAGTAGTTTCAGACAACCTTGCACTTGGAGTAAGAGGGCAAGCAATCATCTTGAACAAAAGCCTTTCCTTGCTCACATATTAGAGTGCCGGTGGGAGGCTGTATGGAAACGCAATAGGAACGCACTTGTGTGTTTGTGTATATCCACGTTTGTGTTTGTGTGTGTGTGTGTGTGTGTGTGCGCAGCAGTGCGCAGTGGGCTGTCTGAGCTTCAGCCCGGTTCAGAACGACTGTCATCCTGTGAACTTAAGCATGTAGAACTCAGCTGACAGAGAGCGAGAGACAGAGGGAGGGAGAAAAAAAAAAAAAAAAAGAGAGCGGGCGAGGGAAGAGGGTGGCGGCGGGTTATGTCTACCCCTAAAGGCACTCTGCATCACCCTCCCCATACCTCATCTGACATGGCTGTCTGCTCCTGTGACGCAGCCTCAGACACACTCGCACACCTTCTATACTTGTGAGAACCCTTATTAACATAATGCACTCCTCTGCCCCTAAACCTTAACCTGATTATAATCCCAAGCCTAAAAAAAACACTCAAACAAGTGAAGACTGGCAGAAAGGTCCTTACTTTATATATGTATGTATATATCTATGTACAGTATATGTGTATGTATGTAAGGATAAATAAGTTAGAAGATATTTTATCATTTCACATGAGACATTTTCTGCATTTGGGTTTTAGTCTGTGCTTTTCCTCGCTGGTGGGGCTCAGTGGGAAAACGCTAATGTTACATAATTCTGTGCACCAATCAGCATTTAGCCACATTTTAAACTGATGACATCTGTGGGGTTGCAGGCTTATGTTGCCAGGTCACCGTCACCCAGTCGCGATGACGCTGATTAGCGAGTGTTAAAACATTTGCACAACTTTGACATTGCTTACCTAGTCGTGAATATTTAAGGTTGCAGAGTACTACGTCTTATTTCAAACCATGTTTTCAGGGGCTTTAACAAACAGGTTTGTTGAAGTTAGTTGTTGGGCAGTGTATAGTTATGAGATTGTTTAAATTGTTACATATTGACACCAGTATCAGCCTCAAAAAGTATTGGTTAGTCTCCAGTGCGCGACTCTGTGTAAATGTACTGCGGCAAACCAAATACCATCTGGCAAAGTTGTACAATTAGAAGAAAACCTTACATGAAAGCACAGACGATGTACATGTGACCTTCAAAGATTTTCTCCTGCCTGACAGTTACTTTGCAGCCGCTTCTATTATCCCTCATGTGGGTCATCATGTCGGCACATTAGTATTGATTCTATCAGAGCCCGAACATGACTTCTAACACGGTTGCTACTGTCGAACCGGCGAAGACAGACTGGCCGCTATTGATCACCTGTTAAAGACCGACTGCATGTGGCTTGATTCTCAACTAAACTGCAGGAGGCCATTAGATGGAAGAGACCAACAGAATGAGAAAAGAATAGGAAGATAAAGTATGTATGTGCATTATATATACATACATACAAAAAAAGACACAATGACAGAAAAAAAAAAAGTCAGTGAATGGAGCAGGAGACAGAAGGAAACAGTAGGACTCACTTTTGTTATAGCAGGTGGTAAGCACAGCCTTATCTGCAGGACTGGTGCCAATGTGCCATATCTCCCCAGCTTGGTGCAGAAGGACATTCTTATTAATGATGTTGTTCTCATCATCAAAGTCAATGATGTGGATCTGAAAGAAAAGCAGAGACAGAGAGGAGAAATGTGGTGAGGATGAAGCTAAAACGCTGCATGCACGTCCCTCCACACACACCAGCCGCAGTTCAAAGCTCCACTCAATCCTCTGATTTTCCCCCGAAAAAGACGGTTCCTCTCCCCCCCCCCTTCTTTTTTTATATGACAGTAAACGTAATTTCAAGGCATCTTTTTGGTTCTTTTTTTTTTCGCCCCTGTCAACTTCATACGGCTGAAGACTTTTCATCTTGATTTGGCCTTTAAAAGCGACGATTAAGACACTTTTAGAAGTCACACTGGATTCGTGGGAGTTCTGCATGTGACATGCTGGAGGAGTCAGAGGAACACGTACAACAAAAAAAAGGAAAAAAAAAACAAAAATAAAAATCGATAAAAGCTCATTCCATCGATCTTTTTTTTGTTTAGACAAATGGCCCTGCTAAAAGGGCTGGGGATGAGGTGCATTATCCAAGAGAGCGTTTCTGTGAAAGGGGCTTTAATTGTGTACTTTTTTATAAAAGACATTTCTTGTAAGCAAACCTTTGGCAGAAGATGATAATTTAGCTATAGCTAAGCGAACTCTAATTTCACATGTCTAATTTTGATCTCCTTAGTGTGTAACTTATCAGTTAAATACATGAGTGGGGCAGAAAACATTTCCTTCCTGCAGTATTAGAAGAATATACATTAGTCTGCAGTCTTAATGGACCCAAAAAACAAATATCTACTGAAAATCCCAGAAGGTGTCTTCACTGTGGTGTTAACATGTGCTGTAGGTGGAAAAACCAATAATGACAGTGTAGAAAGCTTCAGTTGCACCTTTCGCAAATATTATATATTATGCAAGAAGGGCCATTGAAGGTTCCCCTCAGTGGAGAACACGGCGTCCCAGATACATTTCTTTGGGTTTCAAGCTGGTAAATGTAATAAGGAGCCCCCGTTGCGCTTTAATTCCAAGGGACTCGTATCAAAACATGTAATTTGCTGTTGTTTCACCGCTGAATGCTTTTCTTTCATAATTATTCCAGAAATCTGACTGTTTGGCCAGTCATTGAGGAGATGAATGTAAGCACAGCCCAAACGACGGAAATGCGAGGTATTTGGGGGGGTTTTGTGGCGTGTTTTAAAAAGGAACACTTAGACCTCTTTGGGGAATACTCCCACTTGCTTTCTTTCCAAGAGCGAGATGAGAACATCGATATCACTCTCACGTCTGTGTGTTGAGTTCAGAGCTGGAACCGAGAGGCTATTAGCCTAGCACCACCTAAACCTCACTATCTAACACATATCTCAACTCCTTAATTTGTACATAAAAAACTAAAAAAGTAAAAACCGCAATAGGGGAAATTACGCGCTATAACATTCTTGGCAAACAAAAGCTGGGTGAAAGGACTTCCTTGAGTTTTGCCATCACAACGAGTTTGCCAGTTGTGGCTTATATAATATAAGATTTAGAGGCGCTGGTGATTTTTTTAACTTTGGAGATAGTGAGGCTAGCTGTTTCCCTCTGCTTGCAGTCTTGCTATGCTCGGCCAACCATGTCCAGACATGAGAGTAGAGTACCGAGCTCCTCATCTAACGCTCGACAATGAAAGCAAATAAGCGTATTTCCCAAAATGCTACACCATTTCTTTGAGATACAGTTTAAAACAGATTGTAACAAATTTCAAATCCTGCAGATGTGTAGGAGTTTCCGATGTGGATTAGGTTAGCATTCTCTGAATAGATTTTAGTGAAGCTGTGGGCAGATATTAACAAGGGGGGAGTATTTGCTTCCCGTTTCATTGCATACGAGTGCTCACTTTGAATAAATACATTGGATTGATTAAAGTACGCAGTACCAAAGCAGTACAAATTGTACTCAGGATACATAAGAATTCCATTCTTGAATAAGCTATCATCGGAAACTCTTGTGTTGGCTGGTGAGAAACCTGAACATATGTTACGTATGCTTTACGCCAATACTGAGGCTCTATATAGGTTTGGCTATCGACTGCAGCAGCAACCAAAATGTATCCAGGAACTGTCAAGTAAGGCATCGAAATGCTTGCTGAAATTCATACTCTTCTTTTGCCTTGATCAGACAGTTCTTGATATCATTTCAGACTGTATTTTATTTAGAGAAAGGTCTTATACAGATGCTTGTCATCAGGCAACATTTAACATTTTAAACGTTTGGCTTCTTTTCTTTAATTTAACTAAAGGGTTTCATAGAAAAAAATATTTCTATTCCTCAAAGTAAGGTATTAAATAAAGTATTGTTTTGGTATCAGTACTGAAACTCGGGCATCAAATCAAGCACTAGCATCTTGACAAAAAAAAAAACAACACACAGAATCTGGGTCCATTTATTTGCTTTGCCAGGAAATTCAAGGTGTGGTTGAAAGCTCTGGATAAATAGGTAGAAAGTGAACACTGAATTAAGACTTTTCATCAAAGTGTTTCCAGGGTCAGGAATAAACTCACGTTCAGCACTAGCATCATATTACTAGTTTACAGTACATCTACCTCCAAGCCACAGCAAGCTTCCCCCGGCCCGCATGTTGACGTGTCCTTGGGGAAGATACTGAACCCCAAATTGCTCCCGAAGGCTGTGCGAGTGTGTGTGAATGATTAGTTAGTTTGTTCCGATGAGCAGTTGGCACCAGCCTTTTAGTCCTAATCTTCATGATCAATGATGCAAAAGATAAAATAGAACTTGTTAACAATTACGCCTAAACCACTCTATGCCATAAAGGCACCAGAAATACTTACAGGTTTCCTTGACTTGGTGTAATGCTCAGGCCTCGGCTGCACTTGAAAACACAATCAACAGCTGTCTCGACTTAACAGCACACAAGTTCAACAAACAAGCTAAACTTTTATCCATAATAAGTTAATGGAAATTCCTCCTTACTGAGCTCTTTTCATTAGATGGAAATCTATTCTATGAGGGCCCTCGATTGAATGCAGTTCAGGGCCTACAATGCAGTAAAACAGTGAGGGTCTCAAGGTTTGATCAGACAATTAATGGCGGTTTCTCCCATAAGAGAGACACTTACAGCACCTTGGGGGACCGTTAATGGGGTTGCACTGGACAATAACTCCTGCTAGGCACTTCCACCCCCCTTCCCTGTACTACTTTTACAGGCTAAACAAGAGGATGAAAGGAGGGGGTGTGAGGAGGAGCGTCGGCGCGGCAGCATCCTTCAGCCTCCTCAAAGTCAGCTAGGCGGCTATTAACCTTGGGTTGGACTGCATCGAGCAAAAAATTATTACGCAAAGTTATAATTTTATGGTGGTGGGGGAGCGGTACAAATAAATTCAGGCTGGCGGGACAGGATAATTGGAGGGCCTAGTAATAGGGTCCCCCCGAATGAACCCAGGTGTGAGGGGAGAGAGAAGTTCCAGCCCTCCTCCCCCAGGTGATTTATTCCTCATTCTTCCAGGCCTGGGGAGTGACTCATAGCCTTCAGCCACTTGGGCACCCAGCCCAGCACTTTTAATTATGTGCCGATGGTGGGAGGAATTGAGGCAGGGAGGAGAGGAGGAAGATTGGGAAGAGGGGTTAAGGGAGGGATAAAGCCAAGCTGGCTCGTGGACCGTACTTCAGGGGCCTCTGCGCTAAAGCTCTTTAGCCGTACAGATGACAGTAAGCAGGGCGGAGGAGTAGCGAGCGGGTGAGAGGTGCCAAGCTTGGGCGCTTTATCTCGTTAGCAGCCTTAAATGCCATGCCGACGTGCCCTCCGATTTGTCATTCCCACTATTGGTCTCTGAGGGATTTGAGAGGTGCTCTGCGAGTTAAGAGAGACATTTCCACCCTGCATTATGCTTAATGGGAGGTGGAGAGGCCAGCAGGCTTATGGATACAGCAGAAGCTATCAGGGCTGAAATGCCAATCGAAAAAACATTTTTCACATTGCAAGTTCAAACTTCGGCGAACTGAGCGAACCAATGTTGGCCAGCGAACTTATGCAGAGTGGAAAAGACAATGAGCTGCGGGAATAAAACAGACTGCACTGACATAACCTGCGATTCAAATGTAGGGTCATCTCAAAGAACATGACCTAAAAGATGAATAAGGATTGCTACTACGTTTCACAGCTTTGGATGCCCTTTGAAATTTATATCAGAAAACAAAGCACAAGCCAGTCTTTTTTTTTTTTTTTTTTACAATTTGAAAACAAACCGAATTCAAACTCATGTTGTTCAAGCAGATAACTTGAATAAAACTCATATTATAGATGAAAAATAAGGTAGCAGCAACAAGTAAAAGCAATCCATTCACACTAAGGGCCTTTACACATTGCGTAACAACCGCTATCTTGCAGGTTCTTTGCATGCCACACTGAACTAGATGGGTCAAATAAAATCTTGGCCTCAATCTGTACGATATTAACGTCGAGAGATGTTACGAGTGCGCAATGAATGTGTGGTGAATGGCAGCGCTACTACGTAAATGGCTGAAGAAAATTTGCGAGCAACTTCCATTCTCACATTTCGTAAAAGCAGCAAATCAATAAACAAGTTTAGCCGTTATACTAGCACTTTGTCTCCGTAAAGTTAACCTCCGGACTCTGCAGGGATTCATGTTTTGTTATCCCACATAATAAGTACAACAACAACAACAACCTCTGAACAGGGGCCAGAAGCACATCTACACTTTGACACATTCTGAAGGGGGCATTCAGAGATCCACCACCATGTTAAAATGACCGGTGCTGGTGAGAGCATGGATGTGGGTGACAGACATACATCCATGGTGAGAGAGTGGAGCGCTGGGGGTTTCGGGTTTCTTTGCCGGTGCCATTGCGATTGGCTTTGACATCACAAAATTCCACAGTCTATAATAGTCTTAAAGCAAACCGACCAATGAACTCATGAGCAGTGTTGCCACAGTTACTTTGAAAAAGTTATCTAATTACTGATTACTGACTAGTCCTTTCAAAAGTAACTTAGTTACTTTACAGATTACTTGGTTTTAAAAGTAACTACGTTACATTCAGCCTCTGCCGACAACCCCCCCGCCGCCTCAGCATAACAGTGACAGCTGGTTTTGCCAACACTCACTTTATTGGAAGTGCATTTTTAACAGTAATGTCAACAATTTTAAGTTGAACTTAAAAACGATTTCTTATATTTTTATAAAAAATAAAATAATGCCAGTTTTTCGTGAATTCAGTTAATATAAATACTTGTTTTTACCGAAGTCCAGCCTTTGTCGTTTGGGTGGTGGGGGGGGGGGGGCTTCTGCTCTCCTTCGCACCACCTGCTGGGACTCGCTCTGTAAGTGTGACCGTGCAGCGCTGCGACTCCAAATGTTTCTTTAATACGGACGTAGGGTTTCTGTAGCTAGGTAACACTTTGTCGCCACAACGAACCTTAATATTGCCATCTTTAGCTGACATTGTTGTTGTTTCCGTTTGTGGCACTGCGTGGCGTGTGTTATTACACGTGACGTGAACTGTCCTCGTGCTGAACACGTGACTTGTCGCGTACGTGACTTTACTCCCCGAGATGGGAGAAGGAAGCAAAAATATGTTTTTATTAAGGGAAATGAAAAAAATATTAACACACAGTGACTTGGATAAGTAACTTTATTCTGATTACTGGTTTGGAAATAGTAACGCGTTAGATTACTCGTTCCTGAAGAAAGTGGTAGGATTAGACTAACGCGTTACTTAGTAACGAGTTACTGGCATCACTGTTCATGAGCAAAAAGCATGTTTATTACTACATAAATCTAATATTTGTACTTTAATCATTTTGAATAATTCCTTTATATTAGAACGACTGATACTCACTGTGTGATGGAGAGTCCAATGTAGGAGCTAAATACACAACCACCCAGACCCTCCACTGACACACACAACACCATCACCACATACACACAGTTTAACAAACACCGAAAGAGCAAGTGTTCATTGGGTTTTTTTCCTTCCTTTTGTTGTTTTTTTCCCTGATTTTATTAATTTACTTGACACTTTGGCAATATTGTCTTTGATACACTCGTGCAAATAAGGCATATTGAAGTGTAAAAATTGTATATTAAGCTACTGACAATGAGTAATAAGAAATCACACAGATCGACTGCGATGCATTGTCACCATCCCCAACAAGCTCTGCATTAGACTCGCTACACAAGACTTGGATTGAACTCCGTCTGCATTCAGCGCCAGACCATTTTCACACTGACATCTGCCAGGAAAGAGGCTTGTTTTTTTTTGTTTTTTTCAAGGCAGATTTCTCTCTCTTTCCCTCTGTCCGTCCGTCTCTCTCTCTCTCTCTCTCTCTGAGAGCTAATTATTTCTCCCCCCGTTTAGAGCCAACTGTTTCTGTCATCTGTCTCTGTAACGACCTCTGCAGGACGTGAACGCATGCAGCCAAACAGATCCACTCAGCACAAAACCTTCACCAACACTCGGAGACGCCGACTTTCGCAGGGAAACCGTAGACACGCACAACATGGATGCACATGCAAGGGTGGCACTGGCTTAAGTGCAGCTGATTTATGGGGGCCAGACTGAGGCGGTCTCTCCCGAGCTTTACCAGTGGTCCCACATGGCGCTGAGACATAGCTGATGAATTGATTATCAGCTGACACGTGTCGGGCAATATGAAAATAATTATTAGCTGCAGCCCTTTAATAGTCTACGTCGTTTATCAAGTGAAAATGCTCAACAAATGTGGGGATTTGCTGCTTTTCTCTCGTTTATATTAGCATACATCAAATATATTTTGGACTGTTGTTTGGACAAAACAAACTGAGGGAGCTATGGGAAATTGTGATGGGCATTCTGTGCTATATTCTGACATTTTGCAATAAACAATTTATTCATTTAGGGCTGCGACGAACAGTTCTTTTCATGTTTATTATTCAGTTGGTCCTCTTTTCGAATTCATTGTTTGGCCTATGCAATGTCTGGAAAAAGCAGAAAAATACAATGCCCATACAAGTAATGTATTCATTTAAAAAGGTCCAGTGTGTAACATTAAGGAGGAGCTATAGGCAGAAATTAATGTAATATTTATATGTTTTCATTAGTTTATGATCAAAATCTGAAAATAGGAATCGGATTTTCCCGAGAATGACCCGTTTTTATGCGCTTAGGGAGCGGGTCCCCTTCCGCGGAGGCCGCTATGTTGCACCGCCATGTTTCTACAGTAGCCCAGAACGGACAAACCAATCGCTCGCTTTAGATAGCGCCACTCGCGGCCACCGTAGTTTCTCCTATACACGCTTGGAAAGGGAGGGTGATGCAGGCGGTATTCAAATGGTTGCAAACTGCAATTTCACCGCTAGATGCGACCAAATCCCACACAGTGGACCTTTGACAATAATAGAAGACAGGAAACATTTAACAGACTGGCAGCAGCAAATATTTAGGATTCTTTTCTTAACCATTAATTGATTATTAAAACCGTTGGACATTTTTTTTCTAATAATTGTTTCCAAAATCTAATTGTTTCAGCACTAAATGTACTATTCCAAAGAAATATAGTCAGATTAATCAATCAAATTAAAATATCTGAATCTATTCCCAAGCCTTGAGTCCAAAACACACAACCCCTCACATACACATTCCACAATAGGACAAAACCCCTCAGGGCCTCTAAAATCTAAAGAAATTAAACAAAAATACAAAATATGTATAATTTTCCTACCTAAAGAAAAGGAACTAAGCACAATCAAATTAACATGCACTTAATGGCAACCCTGGCTAGGGTTACTTTAGGACTGAAAATTAAAAATAAGAATGCCAAAATATTTAATAGGCTACAGATTACCAGCAATGCAAGGTTACAAAAAAAATGTCCATTTGTGAACACTATACTTGTCAGTTACGTTCTTTAGGGTGCTTTCACATCTGCCTAATTTAGTTCGGTTGAATCGTACTAGAGTTCATTTGCCCCGTTGGTGTGGTTCGTTTGGTCAGGTGTGAAAGCACCAAAAGCGGACCAAACAAGCGTACGAGGTGGTCTCGGTATGCTTGTTTGCTCCGCTTTCAAACGAACTCTGGAGCGGTTCGTTTGTGGTGAGAACGTGATCCGACCTCGAACCGACCCAACTGCAAAAAATACTGATCATTTTCGGACTGAACCAGCTGCCGTAGTCATATTTTCGAAAGATGAGCGTGTCAGAGTTAAGAAGAATTAAGGCACGCCTCCGCTTGAAGTGACGAGCGATGCGGCCACACTCTCCGTTTGCATCAGAACGTTGTTTTCAGATCGCATCCGCGCTTCATTATGGAAATGTATTGTTTGCATATTGTGCTGTATACAACCAATGTAACAGATTCTGGCCGGGAACAAAACCAGCCCGCGCAGTCGTCTCTCCATGGTTGTGTTGTTGTTTGCTGGCTTTTCCTCTTCTGTTGGAATTTTCATGCACATAAATTCTGACCAATCGAAAAGCAGTTTAGGAAATACGCCACGGCCAATGAGTGATGTGGATGTTGTCATGTGACTGCATTTTAGTTCGTTTCAACTGGTTCGGACCAAAGCAATAAATGTGGTGTGAAAAGAAACCAAAAAAGCAGAAGAACGCTACAATGTATAATTGTTTGCCCTTGGTCCAAATGAACCGAACTAGAGGGGTGAAAGCAGCCTTAGTTTTCTGATAGGATGTTATTCTTAATACTTTGTTAAAATTTGCTCATGAATTTAATATTTGACATTTACTGGTCAATAGAAATCCACTGAGAGGTCTTTTGAATCGTTTGAATGTTGAGGCAACAAAAATAGGCTCTACTATGCAATTATTCGAGTCCTCGAGGTCGAGACTTTTCTATAAACCTTAGCGCTCCGGTATGAGGTGATGCTTTAAAAAGAAAGTATCCTTAAGGCAGGATGGTGGGCAACACAACCTGGGCAAACAAAAAGTGCCTTTTGAATCCTGATATTCTAAGCAGCTGTAACCACTTTTTACGATTTGCAGGGCTAAGCTCTATTGCATATGATTACAACAAAACCCTAACCAAAATCAGAACTATTAGATCTTAGGTCGAGGAGTTTGGTTTTAAGCAAAAAAACTTCATGTTGACCTATATCATGCTCTCTTCCAGAATTATCTTTGGCTCTCATTTGAATTTTAAAAACTGAAATGCGGTGCAAGGTTATTATTAATCATGCTTTTAACATTTAAAAAGATATTTCAAAAACAAGTCTGTCTGTGTCTGACCTGAAGAAAGATATTCACGGCGTCATTTCATTTCAGTCTCCCTTGCTCTAACGTTACCTCCGTTCACTCCATGCTCCACGTGACACTGCTCGGAAAAAGGACTTCATCATTTGCGATTGATTAACGACGCAGCTTTACAGGTAACGCAACCCCTATTTTGGCCCACTTTTTGACTGCGGACTGTATGATCTTGGAAGCATTAGTTGAAATCAAACTGAAGACTGAAAGCAAACTCCATCCACTGAGGAAGACTGTGAGATGAGTAGTTCAAGGAATTATTAGGGCCCAAACATCGAGTGATGTGAAGGTCCTGTTGTAATTCAAGGAATTACTACTACTACTATTATTATTATTATTATCCATCCATCCATCCATCCATCCATCTTCTTCCACTTATCCGGGGCCAGGTCGCGGGGGCAGCAGTCTGAGAAGAGTGCCCAGACTTCATTCTCCCCAGACACTTCCTTCAGCTCTTCCGGGGGAATACCGAGGCGTTCCCAGGCCAGCTGAGAGACATAGTCCCTCCAGCGTGTCCTAGGTCTTCCCCGGGGCCTCCTCCCGGTTGGACATGCCCGGAACACCTCCCCAGGGAGGCGTCCAGGAGGCGTCCGAGACAGATGCCCGAGCCACCTCTGCTGGCTCCTCTCGATGTGGACGAGCAGCGGCTCTACTCTGAGCTCCTCACCCGATCTCTAAGGGAGCGCAGCGCCCAGCCACCCTACGAAGGACACTCATTTCGGCCGCCTGTATCCGGGATCTTGTCCTTTGGGTCATGACCCAAATCTCATGACCATGGGTAAGAGTAGGAATGTAGATCGACTGGTAAATAGAGAGCTTCGCCTTGCAGCTCAGCTCTTTCTTTACCATGACAGACTTACTTCCGGGGTCCACCATCGGGTTCGGGGATTGCAGCCACAACAGGCTCCGGAGACCCTGCGGCCAAAGCTCCGAGCAGCCGCGTCGACAATAGAGGTGGAAAACATGGTCCACTCGGACTCAATGTCTCCAGCCTCCCTCGGGATCTGGTTGAAGCTCTGCCGGAGGTGGGAGTTGAAGATCTCTCTGACCGGAGACTCTGACAAACGTTCCCAGCAGACCCTCACAGTACGTTTGGGTCTGCCAAGTCTGTCTTCCTCCCCTGCCATCGGATCCAACTCACCACCAGGTGGTGATCAGTTGTCAGCTCCACCCCTCTCTTCACCCGAGTGTCCATGACATACGGCCGGAGGTCAGATGAAACAACCACAAAGTCGATCATCGACCTCCGACCTACGGTGTCCTGGTGCCACGAGCACTGATGGACACCCTTATGCTTGAACATGGTGTTCGTTATGGACAAACCGTGACCAGCACAGAAGTCCAATAACAGGACACCACTAGGGTTCAGGTCAGGGGGGCCGTTCCTCCCAATCACGCCCCTCCAGGGGTCACTGTCGCTGCCCACATGAGCGTTGAAGTCCCCCAGTAGAACAACGGAGTCCCCGGTCGGAGCACTTTCCAGCACCCCTCCCAGAGACGCCCAGAAGGTCGGGTACTCTGCACTGCCATTTGGCCCGTAAGCACGAATAACTGTGAGAGAACCTATCCCCGACCCGAAGGCGCAGGGAAACGACCCTCTCGTTCACCGGGGTGAACTCCAACACATGGCGGCTGAGCTGGGGGGCTATGAGCAAGCCCACACCAGCCCGCCGCCACTCACTGCGGGCAACTCCAGAGTAGTAGAGAGTCCAGCCTCTCTCAAGGAGTTGGGTTCCAGAGCCCAAGCTGTGCGTGGAGGCGAGCCTGACTATCTCTAGTCGGTATCTCTCAACCTCCCGCACCAGCTCAGGCGCCTTACCCCCCCAGCGAGGTGACATTCCATGTCCCTAGAGCCAGATTCTGTGACCGGGTATTGGGTCGCCGAGGCCCCCGCCTTCAACTGCCACCCAATCCACAATGCACCGGCCCCTTACGGTTCCTCCTGCAGGTGGTGGGCCCACGGGAAATCGGCCTCACGTCGCTCGTTCAGGCTGGGGCAAGACCCAGCCACCAGGCACTTGCATACGAGCCCCAACCCTGGGCCTGGCTCCAGGGTGGGGCCCCGGTTGCGCCATACCGGGCGACGTCACAGACCTGGATTTTAAATTTCTCATAAGGGGGATTTGAAAAATAATAATAATTATTATTATTATTATTATTAGGGCCTGACAACCGAGTGATGCGAAGGTCTTATTGTAATACAAGGAATTATTGCTATTATTAAGGCCTGAGAACCATGTGATGTATTCACATCAAAAAGAAGAAAGGACCATTCAGTTGACTGCAGAATATTTGCTCAACACTTTGTTCCTATTATCATCAAAAGACAAGATTTGTTTGTTTTTTGAAACGCATGGAGACACAAACTACCACTAAGAGCTAAAAGAGTAGATACGGGCTTCCTTTCGGCTCCTGTTCGAAACCACTTCCTTTCCATCTGGCTTAAAACGGTATGAGCTGTTTTCCTTACCTGGTTGTCAAATTTGAGTGACTGTGTGCCCACAAGGAAACGGATGGCATCAGTTTCAGCTGTCTGGGCCGTAAGTGCTCGAGCCTTTAGAGCAGATACAGAAGAACGTGACTGTCCATTCACAACAGAATATGGAAATACATAACCGATACAGTGACACATTCCTCTGTGCGGAATAACAGAGGGACATGGACGAGAAGTTCTGCTAATAAGACAAGTCGAACAGAGCTAACGTTAGCTTCCACTCAGGTGAATAGTAATGAATGGTGCGGCAGCATTGTGTACCTGAAATTCGAGGCCATAAATGACAGGAGCGTCGTCCTCCATTTTCCAGTCTGTTGCCAGAGTTAACGCTCTCAAGCTACGTCGTCTCAGGATGAGACAATTTAAAAATAGTGTATCTGTGATTA
Organism: Coreoperca whiteheadi; assembly: GCA_011952105.1. Lineage (NCBI taxonomy): Eukaryota > Metazoa > Chordata > Actinopteri > Centrarchiformes > Sinipercidae > Coreoperca > Coreoperca whiteheadi. Next base: position 24,453,614 of record CM022480.1, read on the forward strand.
CGTACCGCACAGGAGCTGAACTTCCGCGATTTAAAAACTGCGAGTGCGAGTAAAATACGTAACGACTGTCGCGCAACGTCGAAGGGGCTTTTTAAAGTTCGTAGAATGCGTCATGAATACCAAAAACCACGGCGGCATGACATTTGTCCGCTCTGGAACACCGTACATGTAGCGTTTGTAGTGAACCTGCGCATGCGCGCCAGATTTCTAGCTGTCAACCTGCAGTAAGGTAAGAAAAAAAACAATCTTTTTTTTTTTTTATTTGTTGTCAGTCATTGCGTAGTGATACGGGTATGGTAGTATGTCCTGACGTTTGACAGCGTGGACAGCTATCAGTAAAGCGTGCGTTTGACATTTGCAACCAGATTTCTCAGCTAAGTTAGCTTACGTTAGCCAGCCGGCTAATGTAGCATTAGCAAGGGAGCCAGTAACGTTTCCAAACAGACAACAATGTTCCCGAAATCTCGGGTAACGGCTCCTCCGTGACAGGACTTTAAGGATGAATACAAAACGAGAAACTCGTTCTCTGTAGCTGGAGTTCAACGCTGACGATAAGAGCTTTAAAAAACCAAATAGCGTTTACTTACAATGACAGGAAGTTTCAAAGAAGGATGCTGTAACGTCACAGTGTTGTACAACTTGAAGAATGGTGGTCAGTCGCTGTTGGTATATTAGAAGGTTAATGTCTTATAGTGCTGAATTCATTTGTCAAGAGCAGTAAGATGGATGGTGGGGAGCCTCCTGCTCAGCGGCCAGTCACCTTGGACATCACAGTGGAAGATGGAGCCAAGGAAGCCCCAGCCCCTCTGGAGAAAACCCCCAGCCAGACCCCTTCCAGAGACAGCGTCGTTCTTCAGGAAGACAGCATCAACCTGGGCGGGGAGTTCGCAACGCCCCAGGAGGACAGCAGCGCTACACCCTCAGAGAGCCTGATGGACAAGCTCAACGACCAGATGATGGAGAGCGTGATGATTTCTGACTCGCCTAATAACAGCGAGGAGGACGACGTGGCTCCCATTGACTCCTTTCTGGAGGGAGGGGAGCAGGAGGAGAGCGCGCGGGAGACTGCAGGCGACGGAGAGCGACGTGAAAGTGGACAGGATACAACGGGGGTCAGAGTCTCAGCGGAGGAACAGAAGAAGCGAGGCGGCTCTGAGGGGAAAGTAGACGAGGACGCAAAGGAGCAAACAGAGCAAGTCACCGCCGGTGTCTCACCTCAAGGTGGCATACTGAGCCCGTCTGAGCTTAGAAGGGAGGAGCCAGCACCGCGAGAACCTAAAGGGACGAGCCCAAAAGACGAGCTTGTGCCGGTGTGCACCATATTCAGCCAGGGCACCCTGCCGAAGTCTCTGGGGCCTGACGGCTTCCAGCCCACCCTCATCAAGTCCCCCAGCTTTAGCATGGGCAGCGGTGGGGGAAGCGCTGAGGCAGTGACCCCCAGCAAGTTGACGGCCCCCTTTGTGTGCCAGCCCAGCCCCAGCCTCAGCAAGTTCTTCACTGACAACGGACAGGCCAATCCAGCCTCCGACTTCTTTGACTCCTTTACCGTCCCCTCCTCATTCATCTCCGTTTCAAACCCAAATGCTGAGATCCCTCCTGGCCCCAGCCCAGCGCCCATAGCCCCAACCCCCGAGCGCCAGCTCTCTTCCACCTCCTCCTCCATCTCCACCCCCGGAGGACCTCTGGACTCTGGTGCTCCCACCCCTAGCTCCGTGTTCGGCCCTGTCCCGACCGATTCCTCCGCCAAGTCCCAACATCCTCCACCCCAAGCAGTTCCAGCTCCAGCTCAAGCCCCCGCCCCAGCCACTCAGCCGCCACCCTTCAACCAGCTCCAGGCTGTGTTCTTAGGCAGCGATGACCCATTTGCGACAGCGCTGAGCCTGAGTGAGGTGGACAGGCGCCATGATGCCTGGCTGCCGTCTGAGGAGACCAGGAAGGTGCTGATCTCGGTGGCCACCCAGCAGTACAGTGCAGCCTATGTGGAGACCAACAGACTCACCATGCCTGGACTCAAGTTTGACAACCTGCAGGTAGGACAAGCACTTAGCAGTCAAATGCTTCATATACAACATGTGTCTTAGAAAGCCCTGGAAGCAGTTTCTCCTTTCGCAGATAGCAAAAGATGTTGGAAATGTATGCTTATGTTTTTAAAAAGGGCACACCATTTGAAGTTCACTTTACTCATCATGGGTAAAAAACACCTCTGACAACAATAACCCTGATCACGATGTCATCTGATGATGACATGATGTCATTTTTTCTTTTGCATGGCTCCCAACTTTGTGGAAGTGCAATACTAAATCCCTGAAGTAGTCTTTTAAAATAATGAGAACACATACCGCTAAAACAAGGCTTATTGTTTGTTATGAATTATGTCTAATTAATCTATGATTTTGAGTCATTGTTGTACACAATTTCGGTATTTAAATTAAATAAAAGAGCAAATGTTTCTTACATTCTCTCCCAAGGTGAGATCTGAAAAAGGTTTTGTTATCATTGCTTTGATATTAAAGGCTGCAAACTAATGATTATTTTCAGTAGGGATGAATCTGCTCATTATTTATTTGGTCAATCGACATAAAATGTCAAAATGCCCTTCACAAGTTTTGGGAGCCCATGACGACACTTTCAGATGGTGTGTTTGCTCCAACCAACCGTCCAGAACCCCAAAACTATTTCATATGAATTTCTATAAAACCCAGAAAAGCAGCAAATCGTCACACTTGAGAGGCTCGAGCCGGAGAACGTCTGCCATTTTTGCTTGATCAAACAACCATGTCGATTATCAAAAGTATAACCGGTTAGCTTTTGACGATCAGCTCATCAATTGATCGATTTGTAATAGTTTCAGCTCTAGTGATAGTAGGTTTGATCACAACATGCCCAAGGTAACAACCTTCATGCTGGAAATGCTTAAAAAGTGCATCGTTTTAAAACATATTGCAGTAATACATAAAAAACATTCTGCTGACCTGTTGTGGCAAGATATTATAACAAATGTACAACCTTTAACATACGCCAATGTTCTTTTGTCCGTCACAGAATGACAGGGGTTTCAGTCAGACCGTTTTCCTGCTCTGGCACAATACATTGTGTGGAAACATTTGTCTAAAAGCACACATACATGCGCCCTTCCCTGGTCCTGGGTCACCATATGATATTATGTTCTTATAAACATCCCCTGAGCTCCTTCAACAGCGACATTTGTCAGTAATAACAATCCTGATGAAACATCAATTTACTTATTTGTTCAATTGGATCTTATGGTGTGCATCCACCTCCCAGCTCAGCCTGTGTTCATTATCCCCTCAGAATGTGTTTGAATGCCTGCTTGAATAAATGAATAAAAATCAAGGATTGATCTTGGTGTTTTTGCCCACTAAGAGCCGGTTTTCAGCAAACAAATTAAATCCATTCTAAAGCTGGATTAAAGATAGCATTTTCTGCGGTTTGTTTTTTGTTCAGTTCCTTTTATGGCTGGATATTATTTTATTGATTGTAATTCTGTCCAGATCAAGTTTTTTTTTTTTGTTGTTGTTGTTTTTTTGCCCCCAATCCTCTTCATTTAATGTATAGTATCTACCAATAACAAATCCTGATCTGATGTTTCGAAATCCTGCAAATACCAGCATGGCAGCTCTCAGGTCTCCTGCTTGTGCACGTGTGTTACCTTCTTTAGCATGGTATCAAATGTCTGTGGGTGTGTTGCTGCAGGGCGATGCTGTAAAAGACCTAATGCTGCGTTTCCTGGGAGAACAGGCGGCAATGAAGCGTCAGGTGCTCACCGCCAACTCTGTGGAACAGTCCTTCGCAGGCCTCAAACAGCTCATCGTAAGTCACTCGCTTTATTTTGTGCATGACTACATTTGTTCATGTTCACTTCTGAGGTTCAGAACATCATTCGCTGTGCCATGCCAGTCTGACATATAGGGAAACAAGGAAATCCGCACCTTGACTGTTGTAGTATAGTCATCATTATGTTGTGTGCTATATTTTGCTTTCTGTGATATCCTAAACTTATTTAAAGCTAAAGTGAGTACCCTGAGCTATCCGTCGCTCTGTCAACAGTTTAAGTCATATTGTACGTTAATAGCGTGTTTTCACGACGCGTCATCAACCCGGAAGTCGGCCATATTGGCGATACTGAACGTAAACAGTGCCACTGAACCGAACGGAACTCGCAAACTTTTCTGCTGAAAATGGTCAATTATTGTCGTGTTTTAGGCCGTACTAATCGGTCGGACCGGGAAAAACATTTGAAGTTTTATATACTCCCAAAAGTAGTAACAAATCAAGGAGAAGAGCGCAAAACACTGTCTGAGGAAAGAAGGCGTCTGTGGATTTCAAGGCAAAGAATTTTGACAACATTCGCGTTTTCCTTCATATTTCTTGTCACCTAGTTCAAATATTAGGCTACTATCTTAACAAATTTTGTAATCGTATACTCTCATATTGATATTACGTTGCTGTTTGTTATTTCTTGGCTAAACATCAGATTCTAATCTCATTTCTTAACCTTCTCCAATAGTATAATACTTGCATATTTTCTGTAAAATGTTATTGAAATTTAGTTATTGGTGCTATATTTATTGTTACTGTATTCTAGGTGAAAGATCTGACCTGTATACAGACTCGGTGTCGTGCGTTAATATGAACGGAAAACAAGGCCCACGGTCACCTGAGGACTCACTGACGTCACGCTACAAACGTCGTGTAGATCGAACCCAGCAGAAACACAAGGATGCCGCTGCCCACTCTTTGCTTTTTTTCATGGTTTAGACTTAATAAATAAGTAGGTTAGTCTTCAGCGTTGTATTAGCCGTGCAATCCGTGCTGTTGTTTACATCGGAGTATCTCCAATATGGCCGCGCATCCGGGTAACTGACCAAACCGTGACGTAGGTGCAAACCCTTTATAGGAGATTTCAATCGTCATGCAACTTGGTGTAATTTACATAAAACAATAAGGTGAAAAAAAATCAGAAAAAATACAAACGTGCAATAAAATTCAAGTCAAAATTAGACTTAGTTAGACTAAGTTACTTACGCCCTGCTTCTGCGCACTGCTACAATGCACTCATCTGCAGTGCTGAATGATAGTGAAATCAGTTAAAGTACTCGTGAACGATACGCTGGCAGTGCTTTCTCTACTGCCGCCAAGTGTGATTGCCACCGCGGCTGCCTCAACAGGGTTGTCAGCAGCCGTCAGGAAGAGACTCTATGCAGTTGTTTTAGCAGTCATTTTCCAGTTCTTTATTACTGACCTACAAGCAAGACAGACACTTTTTATTACTTTGACTGTATGCAGATCTAATGTTTAGATGCCTAGTAAAGGCACTAAAACGCGAAGGTAAAACAGGAGTAAAGACTCGTAGTAGAGTCATAGAATTTAGTGGTGGGTGGCTGCTCTGCACTGGACTGTAGTGTACCTGCCAGAGGCCATGAAAATATAGTATTTCTTGTAATTCTAGATCAGGTGTATTAATGAAAAAACATGACTAATAAGTAGAGGCGGCCCTAGGGGTTGGTATCGGGGCATGTTTAAATGGATCGGTATCTGCTAAAATACAGCTAATCAAAATCCATCCGTTCTTTACTGTCCTCTACTGTGTTTTGTCCTGCTAGTGTTGCAGTGCTGCTCTCCTTAATGTCAGCCGGGCTGTGACGGTGAAAATGAGTGAGTTAATGTGAAAAATGATTTGGTTGCACCGATGAGTGACTCTGGACTGACACCCGAGTTGGCAAAATGTGCTGAGCCCCTCCGTCATTTCGCCGCCCTCTTTGTCATTAGCAGCGCTCCACGTACAAAACATTCAGCTAGCAGCTTGTCGTTTTTAGCCGGCGCTGACCATCGCTTTCAGCGGTGAGGGTAACAAACAATGGCAGGTCGTACCAGATGTCACTCATTAACGTTAATTCCGAGAGTATGCTGATGGCAGGCCAACGCAAAACATGTCTGCTGTCTGGTTAAAGCCACCTCACAATCAGAGTGGAGTCTTTTTGTAGGTCCAACACCTGTGATGCGACCTCTCCATCGTGTCAGTATTTGGATCAAGATTAAGATGTCAGATTAAGTAGGCGACAGTTGTCAGATACATATTTAATCAACATTTAGGTAAATATAAGGAGCGGATCGGGTTCTGTTTCGGCAGATGCCCAATATTAAAGGACATGGACCGGTACCGGGGCCAAAAAAACTTGATCGGGATCGGAGTATTGTTTTTAAAGGTTAGATAAGAAAAGGCAGGAACCACAAGGGCATAGGAAGATGAAATAAAGTTGGCGTTTCACATTGAGTGAAGTCTACTAAACAACTCAAAGTGTAACAGCTTAAAGCAGCTTCTTCAGCTTCGGATTCAAAAGCTTTTGATTATGTGCAGCGCAGCAGCTGCTTTCTGGCAACATTACCGCACTTTGTGGAGGTAAATTACAAAGCCACTGGTAGTTTACCACAGCTTAATATCCTGTGGCCTCTGCAGCTCGTCTGACCTTTTGACCGTCAGCCTGTACAGTCTGTGATTCTACTGAAGCTGCTGGGTGGTCAGGCCTCAGCTGACTGAAAACAGAGCATCATTCGTCTCATTCCTCTTCACATTACGTCGCTCTGCTATTCTTCGGCCATGCGTAAAAATGCATCTCTTTCTTTGTGACCGTGCGGCCTCATTCCTCCCCATTTGTCGAGCTCCCCAGCCCTCATGTGTTCCCTCCATCATCATTTCTGACCCCCAGATGACCCTGAGAGACAGTTGTTATGTAAAACATATGCACAGCAGCAGCAGACAGTTAGATGGAGAGGGGTGGCGTGGAGAGGTGGAGATCCACTCGGCTCACCAGTTCTTTTCTCCTGCTGTTCCCATGTATTATGCATGGGACTGCTGTGCATATTTCAAGGGCCTTCTGGACTTGGTGTGTGTGTGTGTGTATATACACACACACACACGGCAGTACTTTCAGCTTGCAGTCAACTGCACTATATAGTTTAGGTGAGTATGTGTAAGAGGATCATACGCTGTCTGCCAATTGGTGTGGGTGGCTCCCTGGAGCTAGAGGCAAAAGAAAGGAGAAAGACAGTGAGCCAGAAAGGTAACGTAGGCCTACAGGAGAGATGTCAAGGAATGACAAGCAAAGAAGGATTGAGAAAGCGATGTTGTGTGTGAGGTATGTGGAGGCAGACGAGCGCCTCACTTAGCCCCGAAGGGCCGATTCAGACCAAGTCAAGCGCTGCGGCGAAAACGCCATTCCTCCCCGTTCATTTGAGTGTGGTGAGTAGTGGGTTGATTCTGGGTTTAGGCTGGTTTTGGGGAAACGCAAACCCAAAGTCATTCAATCCGGCGATCAGACCAGCCAAACTGCTCCACAGTCTGAAAAATCACTGGAACCAGGCACTATCCAGGTGGAGTTCATGGACCAAGCTACGATACTCGCCTTCGTGTCCTCGCTTGGTTTATTTTGTCTACCCAGCTTTGACGTCTGTGTCTGGCTTGCAGTCTATGCAGAAAAATAGCGATACCGAGAGACTTCTTTTGGTTTGTGTTCCCTTGTATAACAGAGAGAGAGAGACAGCGGTGGTCGAGCAACCTAGAGAGTGAATGAGGAGAGGGAGCCGCGGTAGCAAGAAAGCCGGTGAATCAGCAAAATAAAAATTTATTGTCGGATTGTTTCACGGCGGCTACGTTCTAAAGCATAAATAAACACGGCCACACCTCCGCACAAGCCTGTGGCTAATTACCGGAATGCCTGATTTGGTCTGAATATGGCCTACGCGTGCAAGCACACGCGCGCAAACTCAAATTTTACCTCGCAATGTGGAGAGCTACTGTGGGTTTGAATCTCTAGATCCTTCTGAAATGATTTCTTGACTAACATCTTGATTATTTGTAGAACGTCAGCGTCTTCTGCATCACTAGATAGCATAAAAGGCAGCCCCTGTGTAAACATTCAAATTCAGTCAAGTACCTGGTTATTGCTAAATGTACCACAATTTCTTTTAGTCAAAGTCATGTCATGTAGATACACAGGACAAAAGTTTTCTTTTTCTATTTACAAAATTCACATCAGCTATTCCTAATAGCATGACAAATGTCTGGAAAGGCTTACATTTTTGCCTTGATGAATATTTAGCCACCATGACATATTCCACTTCATGCCTCATATTGCAAATTAGCACATGATTTCATCAGGCCCTCACCACAGAGGCATCACCGGTATAATTTGATACTTTGATAACTACTTCTGTTGGACGATATATTGCCCAAGGAATAATTGCGATAAACCATATTATTGTCATTTTAAGGGCATTTGCATCGCATTCCATCGCATTTATTTGCATAAAGCATAGGGGTTGTGTCAGTTGCAGCAAGTGAGAGATCTTACCTTTAGCCAAATAATCACAAAGTCATTACAGGGACATTGTATATTTGAAGTAAAAATCTACAAAGGGAGGGAGAAGATGAAACAGACTATTTCCATATTTACCTAATATAGGAACACTGTAATCCAGAGATCAGGAGAGAAGCCCCCACCTGACTGCCCCACACACCTCAACTACTGACTGCACCTACTGCGGTGCTGTTGGCAGAAGGGCCGAGGACTGCGATTACGCTGCGCAGCATGCATGGGAATGAATTACAATATAATAGATTTCTTTCCTTTTCCCTGATAGTCTGAATAGGTCGCTGAATTTGTCGCTAGCGGCTTTTTTAGAAATTAAGTCGCTAAGAGGGTCTCAAAAGTCGCTAAATGTAGCGAGAGGGCCGCCAAGTTGGTAACCGTGTGTGTGTGTGTGTGTGTGGAGAGAGCAGCTGCCTGAGCCGGAGGGCAGGCAGACGAGCGGACGGACGCAGCGCGACCAGAGATGACGGCAAAATGTGTCAGCATATTGGCAATGTGGAGGGGAAAAAAAAAAAAAAGCTTCAACACGTGCCAAGTCTTCTAATGGTAAAATTCATATGTAAACGCAATGGGAAATATCCAGATCAGCAAAAATGATCGAGGTCATGTCCACATATTGTGCAATACGTTGATAACGTAATTTTCGCGACGTGCCTACTTGAAGGGAAATTCTCTTATTCACTTTCCTCTTTTTCGCTCGGACTCCAAAGGTGAGTCAGCTACCGAGCAACTCTCTCGCTGCTGCTTGACATTCACGGTCTTGTTCAACAACACTTCAATAAGGCGGGTGATTGCCGACACAGAGACTTGAACCCAGGGCCTCCAGCTAAAGGAAAACATCGCTCCTCAGTGCAGCCAACAGATCCTGCTCCCTAATAAGGAGCTCGGTTTGGTCTTGATCAGAGCAGCCCCCATGTGACAGCCCTGCTGACAATAATTATTGGCTGAGTCACACCCACTGATGCCTTCTGCATCCACTTACACTCAAATGTTTTACGTACCAATAAATTATGAAATTTCCAAACTTCTTAGATCAAACAAACTCTTAGATCAAAGCTGTCGCAGGTGATGTAGCTCGCTAAGCTCGGAGGGGAGGTTGAAATTGAGAACATTTCACGCAGAACCTACACACACAGGGAAGTGGAAATGTCAGTAAGCATGTGGCCATAATGAGTAGCCTGTTGCAGCTTGATGTTTGTCAAGACAGTCAATCACATAGAGTCTTGGACAGCTGATCCTTTACTTGACACGTGTGTGTCATCCTTTCCTGTGTGTGATTGTTTTCATATGTCAGGGCTATCCAGTACTGTACATGTATTCGTTCACACGCTTTAAACACATTTTATGCAGTTCCATAGTTGTTGTCAGCTGTGATCATCCTTTGTGTATGGCCTTTTGCTTGGATAAAGCTAGTAGTCAATTCACAGCGCTTTATTCTGGTGTGTGCGTGCGTGCGTGTGTGTTGTAGAGCTCTGCGATGAGCTGGCAGAATGAGTCATGCTGCAGAGCGAGAGTGTGACTGCACCCATTGCCACCGCACACCCCCTCTGTTCATACATACGTACGCGCACTAAGTACACGAATGCACACTGAATACACTCACAACATCACACGAGGACTCTCTCTCTTTGTTTCATTGTATGTGTCCCCCCCACATCCGGCGAATGTGGACATCAGTCAGTCTCTGTAGGGGGGCTGCCATTACACACACAGGAACACACTCCTTAATACGTCTTCCTGATGAATGTTCACGTAGAGTTGGACCTCACATCCTTTTGTCAGGCATACGGCAGCACTGCCATATTTTCAGGTAGCATCTTCAGATTACTTGTTTTGTCCAACCGACAATCAAAAAACCCAAAGATATTCAATGTACAATGGATATATGGAATAGAGAAGAAAAATCCTCCTTGCTGGAACCAGATAACGTTTGGTATTTTTGCTTGATGAATATTGAATCGATAGCACAATTGTTGTCAGTTCATTTTCAGTATTGTTTTGAAGAGTGGAAAGGCAG
>CM022480.1:24464518-24547156 GCA_011952105.1 Coreoperca whiteheadi
GGACATGAAGTTAATTGGTGTGAGTGAAGAGGATGCAGAGGACAGGGTTAGATGGAGGCGCATGATTCGCTGTGGCGACCCCTGAAAGGGAGCAGCCCAAAGGAAACGAAGAAGAAGACATTTTCAGTATTGTTTCAGAATTATTAAAAATTACTGTTGAATCAAAATGGTTCACAGAATAAGGGAGGGGAGCTGTTAAATGAATGAATCGGTGCTAAATATGTGCAAAGATAACGGTACTTAATGGCATGAAGAACACATAGAAAGGCTTGGATCGGCAGCTACTCTGGATTGCAATGCGTGTCAAGTTTGGTGTTCTTCCTCAAGCAGCATCAAGAGGTTTATGCTCACGTGTCTACAAACATTACCAGGGTTCCCACGAGTCCTGGAAACCCACGCGTCCAAGTTTCCGGTGATGGAAAATGAGAGGGAAAAAGTCAAATGTCCTGGAAAATCTTGTGTTGTCTCGTCACATGTTGGCACACATACTACATGTATGTTGGTAGACATAACAACATAAGTGTGGAAACTGAAAACGTGAGTTACATTGTCCTTCAAATGTAATGCAAATACTAGTTACTGGTGGCTGGGAACTGTGGTTGTTTTTATTAGGTTCATAGATAAATGTTGCTTTCTTTCAAAGTTGTTTTAAATGGTTGAATAATGTTAAATTGATTAGCACGTTTGGTTCGGTAGCTAAAGTTGACATGCTTGCTAGCTTTTTTTTTTTTGCCTGTAACAGTTTACTGTGTGTGATTGAACTGGCTAGGAGTCATAGTTTCAAATGTGTGTTGGGCATTGTCGAGAGTTAGATAATAACGAATGGGAAGCTGGGGTCAAACAATGAATGGGAGTCAAACTCTGGCTAAATACTGGCTAATGGTCCTTTTTTACTTTTGCTAGCATTGTCTCTTAAAACACAGTGCTGCATTGTTAAGGTAAAATGGACCATGACATTGTAGCAGTAGCCCACAGTGGCTGTGATTAGCCTTGTTAAAGACTCCACTTAATATTACCAGTAAAGGGACCACAGTATGGTGTGATAAACTGATAACAGTCATTGAGTTAATAATTCTAGCAAACTCAACTAACTTTGACTGGTACATTTAGGTATGTAAAGTTCGGTCTAGATTTGTCAGTAGGCAAAATTGTAAGCTACTGTTTGTGTTATTGGTGCTCAGGCAGCAATGGTTTTTGTGATTCATAACAAAAAGGGGCTGATTCAGGTTATAAATGAATAATAATAAAGATTATGATACAAAATACAATGACGAAAATACTAGTAAATAATAATAATAATAATAATATTAAAACGGAGCATAAGAATGAATAAATTAACAAAGCAACAGTAAGAGGACATCTACATCTAAAGGTTATGACCTGAAATGTTTTGATAACACTTGTCCTCTCGCCATAGGCTGCACGTCTTTTAAATCTGACTTCCACAGAGAGGAACGTATTAGTGTATGGCGCCATCCCTGTCTGTCGTACCAGCTAGATCGTCACTGAAAATGTCCTGGAAAATGATCTCTAATACAGGCATTTTCTCCTGACTCTCATCTACTTCAAATTCTCATTTTGCCTGATCCCATCCAGATCCCATTTCGGTCTGGATGAAAAATGTTTCAGCGTTCTTGGCTCACGTATCCTACACAATTCTCAGACTGATTCTGCACATTTTACATTTTTCATTTGATAATTCAGTTGATGGTCTCTTTGTCAATTAGGTGAGCAAAATGTGGCCATATTTCACTCCGGGCCCAGTTTACATGGACTGGGTGGAGTTTTCAGCTGTTAAATTACTGTATGCAGTGACTCTTTGTAAAGATAACTCAGGTTTCTTAGAAAATTAAAAGGCTTTCATAGTTTTGGCCATCACTTCTACTCGTAACATTGTCATAGCTATACGTCTGACAAGGCAAAATGGCTGAAGCAGTCAGACCATCAGGCTGGTTGTAAACAAACCCCCAGGTTTGCCAAGGCCATTACTTGGGCGAGATAACAAAAGCTAACTGTAAAATTATTGACCAAATTGTGTCTTGTGAACAGCAGACATGTTGACTTGTAGTATGAAAAGCACCCTGAAACTGAGCAGCTACATGGAATTCAGCCATCATTCATTTTATAAACTCTATATACCTGTGCTTTTCCTAAATCAGTATTAGTAGTAGTAGCCTATTGTACTTAACGTTGTTGGCTGTGCACACAGTTTTTGCTGTGCAATGAGCGATTATTACTAACATTTCGGTTTTACCTCTAATAGAATGCTTTAGATAATCTAGTTTAACTGTTGGCTCGTTTTAACCGGTTTGATTGTGTGACTGCTTGTGTTTCTTGGGCCGTCAGACGTACAGTGCTGCAAGAAAGTTTGTGAACCCTTTTCTGTATTTTTGCATAAATGTGACATAAAATGTGATCAGATGTTTGTTCAAGTCCTAAAACTAGATAAAAAGGACCCAGTTAAGCAAATAATACAAAGACAATTATACTTATTGATTAATTTATTTAGCAAAAGTATTCAACATTAAATGTCTTTGCTGAAGAAAATGTTTGAACATCTAGGATTATCAGTTAATTTAAGTCAGGTGTTTCAAACAATGGGATGACAATCAGGTGTTAGTTTAGCAGTTCCTGCCCTATTGAAAGAATATAAACCAGAGTCTGTATCGGGGTGACGTGTCTTCAAATGGTTTATTAAGTTACTCGTGTTAAAGTTTCTAATACTCGTGCCACCCCTCAAAATTGCAACATGGCAGATGAGACATGTTGCCGTTTTTCTGCCTGGTTGTACCCGTCTGAAATTCAGCCAAACAGCGCCAGACATACTGCACGTTTTCTTTCTCACTCCTCTAAACAGTGGTTGCTTGTGGCAAGCAGCGAAGAAGAACTGATTTCCAATCTGCAGTGTTAAGCAAAGCTAGCGGGCATTTAACTAGCTCTTGTTTAAGACAGTGGTATCGGATCGGCACATGGGTTCAAGTACTCGCCGATGCCGATGCCAGAATTTTGTGTGGTATCGGTGATATTTCCGATACTAGTATCGGAACTGGAACAACTCTAGTCTTTACTATCAAAGTCTGGTCTTCACCACACAGGTTTGTGGAAGTGTGCCATGCCTCCTTCAAAGGGGATTTCTGCGGAGCTCAGACAAAAAGTTGTTGATGGTCACCATGCTGGAAAAGGTTACAAAACCATTTCTAACGAGTATGGCCTTCACCAATACACTGTCAGGACAAATGGAGGAAATTCAACACCATTGTTACTGTCCCCAGGAGTGGTCATCCAACAAAAAACCACTCCAAGAGCAAGGCGCGTAATACACCAGGAGGTCACAAAGAACCCCAGGGTAACGTCTGAGTTATGAGTTAGTGTTATGAGTCAACCGTCAGACAAACACTGAACAAAAATGGTATGCATGGCAGGATAGCAAGGAGAAAGCCACTAATCTCCAAGAAGAACATTGCTGCCTGTCTAAAGTTTGCTAAAGGCCACGTGGATGAACCAGAAGGCAATTGGAAGAATGATCTGTGGACGGATGAGTCCAAAATAGAACCTTTTGGTTAAAATGAGAAGCATCGTGTTTGGCGAAAAACCACATTACTAGCGATTGAGGTGTTACCATAAACAAGCAAAACCTGGCCATAACTACAAAAATAAGTTGTAATAAACCGGAATCTACCTGAATTGTATGTTTATTGATTTTTTTTCTTCTGCAATGTCAGGGAACTATTTATTTAGAAAATGTTGGTTATTGAGGTTGGATGTTATATTACCTGAGTTTGGTTGGCTGTCCTGGCCTCCCCTCTACTTCTCCCTTTGTCTTCCCAGTGACCTCTGTGGTCTGGTCAGCACTGGGCTAGTCTCTGGCTCAGCACCACCCCGGACTGGCCTCATCTGTCTCTCTCATTCGCAATCACCCTTCTCTCCTCCTCTCCCCCTCATTCCCTCCTTCTCTTTCATCTCTCTCTTTCTCCCTTCCCTCTGTACTATCCACTAGAGAGTCTAACCTCTCTTTCCTCCCACAGTGTGATGCCGTCTGGGTGTGTGTGTGTGTGTGTGTGTATATATATATATATGTGCGTGTGTATGTGACTGCGCGAGAGAGAGAGAGACCCACCTTGGCTGGGTCAGACAGACACACCCCCATAATCACTGCAATGACCCATCTGCTGCATCGCACTTTGATATCATTCCTGTAACCTTTACTTGTCATTATCCTAACCTTTTTACATAGCTGTCATTTCCGCCCCCAGTTACACTTGCAAGCCAGGATCTGGGTAATGCCCTGTCAGCTTTTGGAGCGCTGAAGGGCATGTTTAAACCTAAGTGGTAGTTGTTTTCACCTTTCTCTGTTGATGTTGGCTGCAGCCATATGCTCAGACCTATTGTAAAAGTACAGATGGATTTTAGCCTATTGGTCTGCCAACATAAAGGATCAATCCAGTTTATTACAACTTGGGTCTTGTTTTTGTACTTTTCCTATTGGTAATAATAACAATGCACTTACCAAATTGTTGCCGAGCCACTGCTGACTACTGGTATGCCACTGCAGATCTACTGGCTTGTGGCACTTATAAACAGTACATCGCCTGTGTTCGTCAGGCACATAAGCGCACTCACCAATGGCATGTGACAGTTCTTACTGAAACACCCCACTGCTGTCTGTTGGTATGCCAATACTGTGTGCCAGATAAAAACAGCATGCCACTCCGGTTCAACAGGTGACACTTTTCACCAGCAGGCACCGTGTTAAACTGGTAGGTGCTTTCTAGCCACTCGCATTCTGTCTACCACTTTGGTCCAAACTGAAATATCTCAGTATAAACACTATTTGATGGATTGCCATGCAATTCTGTCTCTAGCACCACCTTGAGGTTGACGTTTTAGTTTTCTAGTGAAATGTTGTACCAGACATTTGGTACAGATATCCATGCTGCCCAGAGGATAAATCCTCTGGTGATCCTCTGAATTTATCTAGTGGCACCAGCAGGTGAAACATTTAATTATCAAGTGAAATATCGCAACGTCTATCAGGCGGATTGGCACAAATCTATACAGACATTCATTGTTCCAAGATGATGAATCCTAATGACTCCTCTAGCACCATCATGAGGTTGGCATTTGCAATTTTGTTTGTCTCAACTATTGGATGGATTGCCATGACATTTGTTGAAGAAACTCATGTCCCCTGCCAGATGAATTGTAATAACTTTGGTGATCCCTGAACTTTTCACTTCATCAGGTAAGATTTTCAGTTTGTCCAATACTTCAGTTTATAACTGAAAACCTGCAAAACTAATAACATGGGTCAGGGTGGACTTACTTTTGGTTTTCCCTCCAAATAAAGTGGTTTAGATAATCGGACAAAAAATCTTTGGCTTGATGAAACCTTGTTGAAGTATGCGTCATCCATAGTGCTTGTCAGATGGTCGAACATTGTCCAAAACCCTTTCCCTCCCACACCTTGAATTGGGGGCACTGGATCCAAGCATTTTTTTTACTTTCCGAAACCAACAATCCGACAAGCTTCACAATGATTGGCCAGGTGTTCAGAGGTGAGAAGGTATGCATGATTTGAACTTCTCTCTCACACTTTCTTTTTCATTCTTCACAATACTACAAAAATGTTTCATGTGCATGAAAGAAAGTCTTCCAGGAGAAACTGTCTAAAAGTGTGGGTCATTATCCCCATTTTGATGATTATTGGTTTTTCCATGCCAACTTTGGTTATGGCTGTTCTGAACAAGTATAAACATTTTTGCCTTCGGATATGTTCAGACTACACATCTTAATTGTCTGACAGCGCATGTATTTTCCTCATCGGACTTTGTTGTAGTGATGTCACTGTGTTCCCAGATTTGTACTTTTTGTCAAGTCAATTTTATTTATATAGCCCAATATCACAAAATCACTATTTTCCTCAAGGGGCTTTACAATAAGTCCTTAGACCCTCAATTAAAATAAGGAAAAACTCCCCCCAAAAAACCTTTTAACAGGGGGGAAAAAATGGAAAAAACCTCAGGAAGACCAACAGAGAAGGGATCGCTCTCCCAGGACGGACATACATGCAATAGATGTCGCGTGTACAGAATAGATTCACAACAGAAAATCGTAGTGTATATACAATTCTACAAAATGTAGATTGTAAAACATAAGTGAAGTGGGTGAATCAAGAAGGACAACTGACCCACACCACCACCTCTCCACCATAGAGACAGCAGCAGTTCCACTTTCTGTTCCCACATCAGCTGTTTGCCAACAATAACAACCACAGCAGCAGTCGTCGAGTAGGGGTGTAGCTGGTTGCCCGCAATCACAGATCCAGATTCCGCATCTCCGGAGGCAGAAATATCTGCTGAAAGCGACAGTAAGAGAGAAGAGAGGGATGAGAAAGCACTATGGGAGAGAGAAGATATTGAGTTCATGCATTTATGAAATAAAAATGCATACAGACAGAGGGAGAGGAGGAGAGAGGTGCATCATGGGAAGTCTCCCGGCAGTCTAGGCCTATAGCAGCATAACTATGCCAGCCCTAACTATAAGCTTTATCAAAGAGGAAAGTCTTAAGCCTACTCTTACTTGTGAAGATGGTGTCTGCCTCCCGAAACTGAACTGGGATCTGATTCCACAGGAGAGCAGCTTGTTAACTGAAGGCTCTGGCCCCCAATCCTTTTTTTGGAGACTTTAGGAACCACAAGTAACTCTATGAGGTACTATGAGCTATTTAAGATACAATGACGCCTGACCATAAAGAGCTTGGTAGTTGAGGAGAAGGATTTTAAATTCTATTCTGGATTTTAAAGCAAGCCAGTGCAGAGAAGCTAATATTGGAGAAATAGTTTTCCTAGTTCTTGTCAATACACGTGGCAGAGCATTTTGGATAAACTGGAGAGTCTTAAGGTACTTATTCGGACACCCTGATAAGGAATTGCAATAATCCAGCCTAGAAGTAACAAAGCATGGACTCGTCTTTCCGCATAATTTTGAGACAGGATGTGCCTGATTTTTGCGACGTTACATAGGTGAAAAAAGGCAGTCGTAGAAGTTTGTTTCATGTGGGAGTCAAAGAATAAATCCTGATCAAAGAGAACTCTGAGTAACTACATCTTTACATAACATGTCTTGGAAGTGTTTTGGGCCAAGTATAATAACTTTTTTATGTCCTTAAGGCATGCTTGAAGTTTAGCTGACTGATTTCGTCTGGTTTGATCGATACATATAATTGGGTATAATCCGCATAACAATAAATGTTTATGGAGTGTTTCCTAATAATGTTGCCCAAAGAAAGCATATATAAGGTGAATAGAATTGGTCCAAGCACTGAACCTTGCGGAACTCCGTCACTAACTTTGGCGTACACGGAGGATTCATCGTTAACATGTACAAACTGAGATTGGTCTGATAGATAGGATTCAAATCAGCTTAATGCGGTTCCTTTAATACCAATTAAATGTTCCAGTCTTTGTAATAGGATGCGATGGTCAATGGTGTCGAATGCAGCACTAAGATCTAACAAGACAAGTACAAAGACAAGTCCATTGTCTGATGCAATTAAAAGGTCATTGGTCATTTTCACCAGTGCTATCTCTGTGATATGATGCACTCAATATCCTGACTGAAAATCCTCAAGTATACCATTTTTATCTAGAAAGTCATACAACTGATTGGCGACTGCTTTCTCAAGGGTCTTAGAGATAAAGGGAAGGTTAGATATAGGTCTGTAGTTGGCTAAAACCTCTGGATTATGAGTGGGCTTTTTAAGTAGCGGTTCAATTATAGCTATTTTAAAGGACTGTGGTACATAGCCTGTTAATAAAGACAGATTGATCATATCTAGTAAAGACGTGCTAACTAAGGCGACCATTTCAGCCTAGAGACAGGTTGATTGCTTAGATTAAGAAATCATTGAATTTAGTTGAAGGTCAGTAGGAGAAAAGCAGTCTAAATATATATCAGGTTTTACAGCTTTTTCTAAGGTTCCTGTGTTTGAAGATAAATTGGTACCGGTTGAGGGAAGGATATGATGTATTTTTTTTTCTCCAATAGTTACAATGTTATTATTAAAAAAGCTCAAGAAGTCATTACTACTAAAGGCTATAGGAATGCATGGCTCAATAGAGCTGTGGCTCTCTGTCAGCCTGGCTACAGTGCTGAAAAGAAACCTTGGGTTGTTTTTATTTCCCTCTATTAATGATGAGTAGTAGGCTGCTACGGCATTACGGCGGGCCTTCCTATATGTTTAAGACTATCTTGCCAGGCCAAATGAGATTCTTCCAGATTGGTGGAACTCCATTCCCTTTCAAGTTTTTGCGATACTTGCTTTAATTTTGGGTATGGGGGTTATACCATGGAGATAACCTTCTTTGTTTTTTTTTTATATTCTCTTTTAGAGGGGCAACAGAGTCGAGTATCGTTTGCAGTGAGCCTGCAGCACTATCAACAAGATGATCAATTTGGGAGGGACTGAAATTAGCATAGGAGTCCACTGTTAAATTGACACATGGCATTGAATTAAATGCAGATGGAATCACTTCCTCGAATACAAATTTTTCGAATCCAGCCCTTTGCTCTATTTGCTCCATTTCATCCCCCTTCTCTCTCCGCCACATTTCATGTCTCTCTTCAGCTGTCCCTATCTAATAAAGGCCAAAAGCCACAAAAGCAAATCTTAAATAATGGTCTGATAATGAAGGATTCTGTGGAAAGACTTGTAAATGTTCAATTTCAGTGCCATATATCAGAACAAGGTTGAGGGTGTGGCTAAAACAGCGAGTGGGTTTATGTACACTCTGACAGAAGCTAATTGACCCTAATAACGAGATAAATGCAGTACAAAGGGTATCATTATCAACTTCCAAATGATTATTAAAATCACCAACAATAATTCCTTTATCTGTTTTAAGGACTAAACTTGATGAAGCCTCTGAGAATTCAGATGAAAACTCAGAATAAGGACCAGGAGCACAGTACACTATAACAAATGGAATTGGCTGCCGTGTTTTCCAGCTTGGGCGTGAAAGACTTTCGAATGAATTATAATGTAGTTTAGATTTAAGGTTTAATTAATAGGCTTAAGTCTAGATGGCTGCAACTCCACCTCCTTGGCTGGTGCTTCGTGGAATGTGAGTATTCATATGACTGGAAGTGGTGGATTCATTTAGGCTAACGTATTCTTCAAGACCCAGCCAGGTTTCTGTAAGAAAAAATAAGTCAACACGATAATCTGACATTAAATCGTTCACTAGTACAGCTTTAGATGACAGAGATCTGATGTTTAAGAGTCCACATTTAATTCTCCTATTTTGTTATGCTCTTTTAGCGGTGGAATTTTTTTTTAGGTTTTTATGTATAACCTCTCTTCTGTTAACTTTTGATTTGATTCATTTAAGTGGTCTGGGGGGCAGACACCATCACTAAGGCGTTTTGTGTGGGTAACTGCTCTAATGGAAGTGCAGAGAAGCGTGTAGGTCTGCAACTGCCTCCTGATCTCAACTCTCGGCTGTCATTGTAATTAAAATGTTAGCAAAACCGGTAGAAACGATGGCCAGTCGGTAACCTTAACAAATCGGACTTCATCTCTTGCAGCAATTCAGGAAATTTACTGTTTGTGCTGTACTTTGGGAGTCATTGTGAATCAGGCCTGAGACAGAACTTCTCTTGAACATAGTCTTCAGCAGCTCTCTGAGGAAAAGGGAAGTGGGACACGCTGTTATTGTTGACAACCAAACCATCAAAAGCTATCCAGTAGCACGCTAGTCAATCCAACCACTGATTACCCAGAGGAGCATCCCTTGGAAGCTGTGTTGAACCATCTTAGGGAGTATTATGGGGAGTTCTCTTACAAGCCATGAGCTTGTATGGTGTCTTCACATAATATATTATGCCAGTTTGTGTCTCGACGTCTCTCAGCGATACTGTTTGAAAAGTCCAGTGAGTGCCTGTGGGAGACAAAATGGCTGCTGTGTGAAGTTAATATCAGTACAGTAGCCAAGCAGGCCGTCCTCCAGCTTCAGGGCAATATTGTGTTCCCTGGTTCAAGTGTCTGAAGACCAGCTACAGAGGCATCAAAGTAAAGTGAGCCAACATTTCAATGACTAGCATGCACTTTTAGCATATTACAAATGTTTTTTTCCCACACCCTCTGTGTAATCCAAAATGCCGGGGCTTAATTGAAGTAGCATGGGAGCTCCCTGTGTCAACCAAAGCTGATGTGAGGAAGCCTTTTTAAGTCTGATTTGCCTGGAGGCTTCAGCTCTTGTGAGGGAACAAGTGGGCGTTTGTTTGTTCATCAAGCTTTGTTATGCAGGTTTTTCTTCTTTTTTTTTTAACTCGCCAAATAAAAGGCACACTGAACTTACGATCTTCAACACATTTTGAGGCCTCACCCTTTTTAAACTTGCGACGAGACTAATTATTTAGTGTTCGTGTGTGTGTGAGAAAGAGAGATAGAAGACATAGAGTTGTTATTTGCAATCAATTGTTGTTTTCTGTAATGCTGTACGTGCTTTGGGCATGTGCATTAAATTTAAGATATTTATAGGTGAATATCCATGATGACCTTACTTGTCTTTCGTCCACATCTCGCTCAACTGAAGATTTACAGTTTTCTTCTGTTTTTAGCGTGTTTAAGTAGCTTTTGGTTTTGAGCAGTTACCTTGGGAACCATCTTGAATACCACACTGTCACTGTGTGGGGTCATATCTGACTTCTCCCCTATCCCCTCTCGCCTCCCCTATTTCCAACACACACTTCTTTTACCAAGCCTCTAGTTCAGCATTGGGCAAACTTTTTGACTCACGGGCCACAATGGGTTCTAAAATTTGACAGAGGATATATATGTATATATTACCTTAGAGATTTGGCCTGTGGCGTGTAGCAAAGCATGAATATGCAAGGCTCATTGTACAAATTGTTTTCCAAATGCATTAATTAAATTAATAATGAACTTATTACATTTCAGTTGAATAAACACAGCAGAAAAACACAAATTCAGTTTCATCAACTGCCAAAAGATCAACAAATTTTCTTTGTCAGTGTATCAATAAACACAGCAGAAAAACTCAAGTTCAGTTTCAGTGGGAACAGTGTTGTTGAACTCCTTGTTTTGCCAGTTCATCAAAGTCTGGATCTGTGAGGGGCTTTGTTGATGTTCATGACACTGAATGTCTGCTCACATACGTAGGTCGAACCAAACAAAGTCAGCATCTTCTGTGCCGTCTTCCGCAGGTTTGGAAACATGGCTTCGTTGAGTGAGGAATAAAAGTCATTCAGTTTAAGAGAGCTGAACTTCTCCTTTAGGATGGCGTCAGACTGAAGATCGATCAGTTCCAATTGCACTTCTTGTGAAACACGCGAACAAGGTCAATGTAGCTGAATTGCGTCATCTTTTGGGGAAACGTGGGCATTACAGGGGAAAGGTAACTTGAACAAGGTTTACCCGTACCTATTTTAATATAACTTGGTCATGTTCAGCGGGCCAGATTAATAAGCCCAACGGGCCATGTGTGGCTAATGACGGTACCCATCAGCCTCAGCTGTCCTTTGTGCAAATTAGCAAATGTTAACACGCTAACAGGCGTCACTGCATTTCGTATAGGTGGTTCACAGTGGGTTGTGTCATGGTGGCCTAGGAGCTAGGACTGATACAGTGCTAACATCGGTACGTCCCTGATTCGAATCTGGACCTTTATTGCATGTCATCCCCCTTTTGCTCTCCCCACATTTCCTGTGTTCCTGTCAACCATATACTATGTCATGCCCAAAAACTAATCTTACAAAAAATATCCTAATTGTTTGTTGATGGAAAGCTTTTAACGTCAAGATGCAGCATTAGTGAATAATTGGTTTGCATTGGCAGCAACTTAACACAGCTCAAAAACCGCTCCAATATGGCTGTAAGAAAACAACGAGGCTAATATGTTAGATGAAATTACCAACTGACTTCACTTTTGTCTTTTATCAAGAGAAATGGTACATTTTCTGTAGTCACCAACCTAACCCATGTGTTAAACCAAGACACTGCTTCAGCCCTGCTACTAAGCAGGACAACAATAGTGTGGCTGTCCCGTGTTGTGATAAATGCTTGTGAACACGGCACGGCACAGTGTGGCTAAAGCAAGCTACACCAGGTTTGTTGAAAAATGCTATTAGATGAAAGTTGACCCAGTTGAAACTGAAAAGATAGAATATGAATTTCAGTCCTTGTAATGTATGCTGACAGCTGGAGACAAGACTGCAGATTAGCATGCTTAACGCAGTCCAGTCTGTGATTGTTCTCACACTTTTTTCATCAGTGGGGTCAGAGCTCAGGTTCAGCCATGTGAACTGACGGTGGAGCAGAGACATCCATCATTATCTCGCTCAAGGGCACTCACAATTGCATACCATCTTTAATGGAGACTGACCCTGTGACCTTCTGGTCACAGAAGATCGGCTCTCAAAACACAAAGCCTGCCTGTTGTCTACTCAAATCACAGCTCCCGTATTACTGTAGGCCTGTAATGTTTGGTTTGGGTTGGTATGGGTCAAGACCTAAAATTATAGGCTGGTATTTGATAATATGCCATAAAGCTATGTGTAGCAGCGATTCTGCATCGTTACATAAGGTCTGCGCTGAAGTTCACTTTTCCAGCTTTGTGGGGGTTTTTCACTTCTCGTCTCCTCATCTCCTGCTCTTCACTCTGCTACCCGCCGCTCCTTTTTGTCTTCTTCCTACTCTTTTGCCCCAGAGTTTCTGCTTTTTTTTCCCTTCCGTCCACTATGGCCAACGTTGACTTCTGCGCTCTTTCGCTACATGTGGGCCAGGTTTCTTCCATCTATAGCCTGCTTATCCGATGATGAAACTCCTTATCCCTCTGTGCCCTGTCTCAGCTCTGTGTGTGTGTGTGTGTGTGTGTGTGTGTGTGTGTGTGTGTGTGTGTGTGTGTGTGTGTGTGTGTGTGTGTGTGTGTGTGTGTGTATGCAGCTACTGTACATGGCATTTCTCTTTTCCCCTACTCAGGCTGTTTCCCACTCTCAAGCAGACAACTAGAAACACGCTCACACACCTGTCTTCTTATGCCCTGTGGCAGGGCAGCGGTGTACTGTAGCGTACTGTAGAGAGAGAGTGTGTGTGTGTGTGAGTGACGGCAGCTGCTTTTGGCCATCCAGGCTGCCTCCTCGTTTTCAGCTTCATTTCCCCCCGTAATGAAGATTCAGAGGCAGCGCAGCTACTGGCACGGGGCAGGAGAGGAGTTGGAAGGAGGGAGGGATGAGGAAGGTAGCGATAGAGGAGGAAGAAATGACAGCGGTAAGAGAAGGGAGACAGAAATGAGAGTCAGAGGGAGGAGATGGAGGGAGAGGAAAGAGAAGAGGAAACGTCGAGATTGAGGAAGAAGAAAGTATTGAAGCATCCTGAGGAGGAGAGAGGCAGCAAGGCAGGCAATAGAAAACAGGGGGAGAGGAAGAAGAAGGGAAGGAGAGAGGACAGCTACAAGACAGAAAAGAGTGGGAAAAGGGTGAGGAGTTTAAAGATGACTAGAAAGAAAGTAGCCATTTCTCTTCCTTTCTCCTAATTATCTCCCTGGCTGTGATGAATGGCACAGCACTTAGGACCAATCCGCGAGCCAACCTTGTCATGTGTGTTGATGGGGTGGGGTGACTCTACACCCCCTCCCACCTCTACCCCCCTCTTACCTATTGCACCACCTCCTGTGGAAGCAGATGCTGCTAATATCTAGGTGTGTGTGTGTGTGTGTGTGTGCGTGCTCACTTGTGTTTTTGTGGGTGGGAGCTTTGTCCTTCAGCCTCAATGGCTGGCAGTTCTACACATCGGTGTAGACACTAACACACCCACACAGGCCTCATTTCATACGTGGTCACTATTATTTTGAGGCATTCGATGTCCCATTATCAGTTTGGAGTTGACACTCTCCTATACGATGATTAGTAAGACAGTATGTCCCTTTCTTTTGCATCTAAGCTGTCCTAAATGTTACCTCCTGTAAATTTGAGGCCTTAAAAAGTTGCAAAAGCAAAAAACATTCTTTGGTTATTGCTTCTCAAATGTGATGATTTGTCTGCTCTTCTCTGTTTCATATCATTGTAAAGTAAATATATTTCAGTTTTGGACTGTTGGTTGGACAAAACAGACAATATAAGGACGTCCCCTTGGGCTCTGGGAAATTGTAAAGAGCATTTTTCACTATTTTTGGACATTTTATAGACTAAAAATCAGCATTATCATTAATGAATTAAAAATAATCAAACGATTATAATGAAAATAATTGTTAGTTGCGCTTCCACACGAGCAGTAAGATAATCATATTGGTTGTAAACAAACCCAAAGTCAGGTCAACAGAGGCAAACAGTAAAATTATTACCCAAACTGTCCGTTGTAAACCTCCTATCAACCATCAAGACGACGGTTCCATCCATACATTTCAATTTTGACCAACTGTTTATGCCGTACTTGTAGGGCTGCAGCTATTTATTATTTTAGTAATCAAGTATTCTACTGATTGTTCCATCAATTAATTCAGTAATCATATAAGAAATACTTTTGCTTTATTAAAGAGTAATTTTAAACATGCAAAAGAGAAATTAAAACAGGTCTCTTAAAATGAATAACTTATTGGTTTCATTTTTAGAAAAGTTTTATTGCTTAAATTGCACACAATAATATCTGTCTAAAACCATTTAGTGCATTTAAGTGCTAAATATAATATAGACACACACACGTGTGTGTATATATACATATGTATGTATGTGTTTTGTAATCCGCTCTGTCAAATCAGACCAAAGACACTCCGTCACACAGCGTAAGCGCGTTGTTTGACAGTAATAAATCATCCGTGTGAAACAGTGTGCTGTATGTAATTAACGTTATCTGGATCAAACGAAGCTTCGATGCAAATAATTAGCATCAATGAGTTTTAGTAATCGAGTTTCTCGAGGAATCGTTTCAGCCCTACGTAGTTGCACATGCAGTAGCACACCGCTTTCATGTGCAGTGAAATAAGCTCCAAATAATCTGGTTCATTTTTACATTTACATCTAGTCATTTAGCAGACACTTTTATCCAAAGCGACTTACATATGAGAACATTCACAAACCGAAGGCGCAGCTTCGGGAGCATTTTAGGGTTCAGCATCTTGCTCAAGGATACTTTAATGCATGGCTGCGGGATTGAACCGCTGACCTTCCGATTGGAAGGCAACCGCTCTGCCACCAAGCCACAGCCTGTCTGATTGCGTGACCGGGGGTAAACAGGTTGTAGACAAGTCAAAGTCCACTTACTCGCTTGTTCTAGAGCTTTCGACCATATTTCATGGTCTTCATCAGCAGATCCGTTATTCTGAGCCCTTTTAGGATTTCTCGTCTATGTTGCCTTAAAAGTTGATGAAGAGTCCTAGGCTGTGTCTGAAATCACCGGAAACACATTGCTGTGTTTTAGCCCCAGGTCTTCTTCCATGTTTCCGTCAGTCAGTCATGGTGTGTGTGTCAGATCCAGTGTGTTGTGTCTCTCCTCCCCTGCAGAGCAGTAAGAACTGGCGGGCTGCAGTGGATCTGACGGGCCGGCTGCTGAGCGCTCACGGTCAGGGATACGGAAAGGCTGGCCAGCCAACCTCCCACACCACCGACTCACTGCAGGTAAGATGCCAGTGACGTTCTCTTCATTCATCCATTCATCTGTCTGTGTGTTTGTGGGTGTTGGAGACTGAAGCCAAGACATGTCTTGTTCTACAGAATGTAATAATTTCCAAATAGCACTTGGAAATGAAATAGATGTTAATGTACTTGCACTTGAAGACTAATCTAATGAAATGTCCTCACTTATACTGTTTTCGAGTGATATTATGTTGGGTTTCACCTTAGGTGGTTAAGTGGAATTTTCTTAGACATGACCACTAACACAGACATCTGTAAGAGAGGGCAGTCCAAGGTATTTTATTCTTGTTCGTTTTGTTGTTTGCAGTACTCTCCTTTTTATGCATTTTGTCTACGTTGCTGCTGGTACATTCTTATGCCTGTGTTTGTGGGCCTCTATCCAGAAGATGGATGACTGTACAAGCTCATTAAAAAGCCCACCCCTGTGGTAGACTCTGTGCATGGGACCTAAAATGAATGGACCATGTTGTTGCCTTTTGCTACATATTACTGTTTGTTTTCCTGGCACAATTTTAATGTCTAGGTCCTAAATGTTTTGTCCTTTTTAAATGTTTTTATAAGGTTTTTTTTCTTTACCTAGTGTGCTATTTTCTTCATGTAACTAATTGCTTTTTTTTCCTTTGACTGGCTTGCCCAAACGAGCCATAAGGTCAACAAAAGTGTTACCTCATCCCAAAGCAATATGCATTACAACATGATGATGACTGTTGGGCAACTCTGTTAACCTTGTACCACCCACTGTTCCGCCCACAGGACGGTAGCGTTACACTGTGCTTTCACAGACTGCTAGCACTGTAGAAAGTTACATAAATACGAACTGTAATGTAATATATGTATAGCTAGACTAATAATATTTTTAGTCATTATGGTCCTTTAAAATAAAAACACACACACCAGATGGCTTGCACGGTAGATTATACAACTGAAGCCTTAGACATATTGTTTGTTCCTACCTTCAAAGCAGTAAAAACATAATCACAAAAATCATAATGCTGTTTCATAACTTTTGCCTAGACATTTTAGATGGCACTATATTCTTAAAATACATCTTCTGACGCGCCTGAACGCATTGTCAGTGATGCATCCTGAGGTCGTTGGGTGTTTCGGTTCTTGCAACATCAGACACCCTCGCTCAGGCGACCCAGGCCACGGCTTGTGTTCAGGTGGCACTTGCTAGTCCCCATGGACCTCCTCTCCGGATCCAGAGCCACTTTGAGGCTTTATCAGCTGGTTCGATGATGCTCTTGATGGCTCTGCTCCTTGCTAGTCCTGTGATGCCCAGCGCGCTTAGAGCTTTGTTGTGTTGAGTGCCCCATAAAATCTGCTGCAGCCTACCTCGATGGGCATGCATCGAGCCTTCCAGCCCTGCGTGCGACAGTTGCGGACCAGCTCTTCATACTTGGTCCTCTTCCTTTCGTGAGCCTCCTCCATGTGGTCAGCTCCATGATGATGATGTTCTTGGTGCTCTCTGACGCCAGGAGGATATCTGGCCTCAGAGTGGTACTGACAATGTGACCGGGGAATCTCCGTTGTTTCTCCAGCTCCACCACAAGCTGCAGGTCCTGGGCGGTCGCCAGGATCCCTGCTGTATGCCTATGTCCTGCCCGTGGATGCTCTCCTGCCTTTACAAAAGCAATTCCTCGGGTGGTGGTGCGTGCTCGGCTGCCGATTCCCTTGCTGATGGCTTCTGCAATCGGTGTCTGCGCATGTTTGTGGCGCCAAAAATAAATGTCATCATCATCAGTCAACGTTTTCGTGAGGCTCCTGGTTTCCACCAGAAGTCCTTTCCAAGTCCGTCTTAAAGACGTCATCTGCACCAGCAATGCAACTCCAACCAACATCTGAGAGTGTGTTCTTGTGGAGCCAGTGTTGTGGTTTTACAAAGTGAAGACACGGGTCCAGAAAGGTGTTTTTTTTGCTTGTTTTTTGCTGGCTCCCATGCAGCTGAGGAGCTTCTGCATCCTTCCACGTTGTTGTCTACCTGGGAGGTAGTCCGTCCCCAACTCTATCACATCAGGATACAGCTGCACGTGCCTGGGCTTATGTTCAAGAGCATATGGGTCGTGTACTGTCAAAAGTTCACGAGAATTTACACAACATGGTCCTGGAGAAGCCTGTGCCCTCCAGATGTGAAGAAGCCCTACACAGCATATACATACATAGTGACGTTTACTATTTATAATGTATTTTTATATTGCTATACAATGTTATTAATTTTAATAATTTAACTATAAAATCTTCCGTTCAGTACATATCTTGGTCACGGTTCTTTAATAACCCAATGAAAGACATCCTCATGAAAACAGTTCATTTATGTTGTGTTTTTATGTAAAAAGAATTAATATTGAACATTATATCATCGGATTCTTTTGCCTTTAAAATCAATATCAGTATTGGCCTCAAAAATCCAATCGCCAGTCAATTGGTTTAGCTCTATCAGGATTGATACCCCTTAATGTCATTATTGAATAATGTAATTATTTACGGATTATTTAATAAATACTGTGCCAATGTAAAACCCAATCATGTAATGATGTTTTACATTATAAAGAGAAATGATATGACTATACAGTGAAGGTCGAGACATTTTATTACATAATAAGTTTTTTGACCAAACTAACTGCAAAATATTTACAGTTTTTGGGTCTAATTAAGGACTTTTGAGTCAAAAGACATAGACACACAGAACCACATTGACTCTGAGAGTCCTTTTTATGTTTCTTTTTCACTTGAAATATTTGATTAATGTGTGTGTGTGTGTGTTCCAGCTCTGGTTTGTGCGGCTGGCCCTCCTGACCAAGCTGAACCTCTTCCAAAATGCTGAGCTGGAGTTTGAGCCCTTTGGCAACTTGGATCAACCAGACCTCTACTATGAGTACTACCCTACTGTTTACCCTGGGAGGAGAGGTATCCTAACACACACACACACACACACACACACACACACGCACACACAGCTTGTATAAAAACGTACCATCCTCTGTCCTTTGAGGTGTTTGTTTTGGTATTGATCACAGATTTTTTTTTTTATATAGAAATTCTTGCATTGTAAAATCATGCATCATTTCATATTTATTTTCATTTTCCATGTGTCCAAAAGCTGCTTTATGAATTCTCTCTGAAACCTGACTGAAGGTTTAATAGTATTCATCCATGATAGTGGTGAAAAGCTGCTCGGAAACTCTTATCTATGAGTTTTGAATGTGTTATTAGCCTGCTCTCCAAAAGGATTTTGCATTTTACCCACGTTTTTAGGATACACAAGCATACCAGCACTGTCCTATTAAATATTCAAAGGAAAGTTTCTGCCAGGAGCTTGATATTAGACTGTATCGTCGAGAAGCTCCAACAACTCTACTTGTCTCCAGCAGTTCTTTGGTTTTGTTTTTCCTCTTTTTACACTGCATGAATTGCTCTCTAATGTATTCCCATTACTTTGGATCTGCTTTGCCCCTCGGGCTACCACAGTGAAGGCAGTAGCAGAGACACAGCTGCGCACGCACACACACACACATACACACACACACACACACACACACACACCACACACACGCACACTTACAAAAAAAAAGCACCCTTGAAGCTAAACTGTACAGCCTTCTAAAGAGAGCGACCAATTGACTTCCCATTGCTCAATTTAAACACTTTGGGCCCTGCTAGGTGCTCGCAAACAAACTGGCACGAGTTGTGTAGCGTGGCATCAGAAGTTGAATATTGCTCCGGCCCAATGCTTAAATCGACTATCAATTACCCATGAACACACTCTTTGTACGCCTTAAGATATGGCTGCCCATATACCACTCTCTGAAGAATTAGGTTCGACTGAGCGCTACAAAAGGAATCAATGTTTATCGGTTATTAATTTGTTTGCCAAATGAAAAGCTGAGTCCAATTTGGACTCCAAAATATTAAGACGTGAATGCCACATGCATGACAAGTAGCATAAAAAGTCCTTTTTAAAGCTGCATCTTCATACTTTACTCTAAGTCTTGATTCTTTTCATGTTTTAATCAATAAAGTAAGAGAGAGATGCGTCAATCTTCTCACAGGTGGAATGAAATGAACTTGTGGTCAAATGATAACCTTCCAGGCCTCTTTGAATGCTTTTATTCATCGGCTGGATGACAGAGTATCGGTCTCTGCACTTGAAAGTCAGTCAGCTGGTTTAATGTCAGCCAAACAAAAAGATGGACATGCAGACTAGACTGGGGAAATGTGTTAATATGCTGAGGCAGACAGTTAGTGCAAGTCCAAGTCCTGAGAGCGTTCGACTGTTTGAAAATTGAGTCTAAAGTTCCTTAGATGATAGGATGATGCCAAACACAGTTCTGTTTACATTCAGTGTTTCTCACCAAAATATGTATATCTGTAAGATCTAACCAATGTGCAGAAAGCGTTTCTGTGCCTGATAAGTAATTTCCAAAGACATTTTTAAAACAATATTTTGGAACCTGCATTGTTAAAAGTTATTCGATAGTGACAGCTGAAGAGAGACAGGAAATGCAGGAGAGAGAGGGGGATGACATGCAGAAATTGCCGCGGGTTGGAATCGAAACCGGGTCGCTGCGGTAAGGACTCAGCCTTGTGCATGGGGCATCCGCTCTACCAGGTGAGCTACTCGGCAACCCTGCATTGTTACATTTACTTTTGCAAACTAGCAGTCCTCCCCTCCCCTGCCTTTTGTTGGCACATTGCTAAGTTTTTTGTGGTTCCCATCAGGGGAGTTTCTAGGAGTTGACAAGGTCTTGGGCTAAGCCCAGACCATCTGGGCTGAGATCAGGGTGTATGCGTGCGCAGAGTGGGGTGGTCCCTAACATCAAGATGGCGCTGCGGATGGCTGCCTCGATGTGTCGATGCGCATTGTTTTGTCTTGTTTCGTTTGTGAATTCAGTTTTCTGCTGTGGTAGCCGGAGCTCTTTCACCAGACATGAGCTCGTGAACATCAGGGGAACAACTTCAGCAGATTTATTTCCCACTTTTTTGCTGTCGTTGGAATTAAACTCTGACTCCTGGTCCATCAGCACCGGTTCCCCCCAAGGCTGTGTCCTTTCCCCTCAGCTCTTCTGCCCGTACACCAACAGCTGCACCTCCAGTCATCCGTCCGTCAAGCTTCTGAAGTTTGCGGATGACACCACCCTCATTGGGCTCATCTCTGCTGGGCATGAGTCTGCCTACAGGTGGGAGATTGACCATCTGGTGACCTGGTGCAGTCAGAACAATACCCTTACCCACCCCCAAACCCTGTGTGAGTCCCCTGTCGACACTGTGGAGTCCTTCAGCTTCCTGGGCACCATCATCACCCAGGACCTCAAGTGGGAGCTGAACATCGGCTATCATTGCTAACGATTTAGTGGGCATAGTATGTTTGTGCCACTGCTTCAGCTTAAACCCTTTTTCTTTCACCGGTAAAAAAAATTTTCATGTCCATTTTTTCCTGGCACTGACATAGTAACCATAGTTACCCCATCAATTGAAGAACTGACACATGGACGTATTTCCACATATAAACCCCATAAACCTTCTCTGATTGGTCTTGCCTCTGTTCCGTTCACTGAAGATACAAGCGTCTTCTTTAGTGACAAACCGCTCAAAATCGCCCATCTACCACCAACTGATGTTCAATGGCATGAGTACCCAGTCAGATGAGAAAGTGACACAGTACATTTCACACATCTATGCAAAATAAGTTTGGCTGGGAGCTTGGTGACGTTGAGCCAGGATTGTGGAAATCCTGAGTTAATATGTCCAAATTCCAGCAGAACCCTACCCACTCAAGAAATATTTGATCCGCCACCAACCAAACTCGACAAAAACTATGTTCTAAAATCACTTATATATTTATTTATTAGTTTAACTATCCAATTTGTCCCCCCACATTATGGCCTAAATTTTGTTTCAAAGCCTTCTCCACACTTTCAGGTATTTCAGTCTGTTGGAGAATACTATATATCCCTTTTATTTTGACTTTGTTTTTCCCTCAAAAAATGGTCACATTTTAAAATACAAAAAGAAAATATTCAGAAAATATTCAGAACAGCAAATATGTGTACTATGGGTTTAATTGTAGAATAACCCCCCAGAGTCACAGAAATATTACAGAGGGACTATGTGACTATTTGCAGGGATAGTAAGCAAACTATTGCAGCAGGCAAAGCCCCACAATAAGCCACAATAGCTATTTGGCTTGCTAACTACCAGTTAACTAGCTAACTTGCCAGAGAATAAGTTAAGAGTTTATTCAAGAGACATATTTGTACCATCAACTCCTGTATCACAACTGTCTGCAGACTTTGCCACTTTACACTCTGGTAGAGGAGAGTTATATAAAATTGGATGGTGCTTCCAAAATTAGCTAAATTTAGTTTTCGAGTTCTTTCAAATGTGGTTGTGGTTTCACGGGTTGTTTACCTTCTCAGTTATGAACACTTAATTCTGACGCTGTAAAGGTATAAAACCTGCTGACACCCAAGAGAGGCACAACAAAGCCCCGACCCAAGAGAGCGGGCTGTCCAGTCAAAATGAAGATACAATGATGCAACAGAGGGCAGTAATGGAGACACTGGGGTAAATGGGGAAAATGAGTGTGTATTTTGTACTGTAGATGGGCTAGATAGAAAGCACAAGCAGATAGAAAAGAGACATAGAAATTGAGATACATAGACAGAAGCAGCAGTCAAAGATAGACCAGCTAGCTGAGCTTCAGATCTGATGACAATATCAAAGAGACCCTGATCAAAGCCCAGGGACTCACCTGAATATAGGCTCTTCCTCAGGGATATGTGTGCCTGTGTGTGTGTGTGAGACAGTGTGAATGATGTAGAGGCAGAGAGAGACAGAGGGATGAGGCAGAAAGATGAGTGATGGAGCTGTGCAGCACACACAGAGAGAGAGATGAGAGGGTTTAATAAGCAGCCATACGTAGCTCAATGCCATCTGTAGGTTCCTGCCTCCAGGGCTGTGTGCAGTCTGTGTGTGGGTGGATGGGTTTATATTCTCATCTCGCACTCTGTGTCTTTCTGTCTCTCTCCGCCTTCCCTCTCTTTTTGTCTTTTTTTTTTCTCTCTCTCGCTCTCTCCTGCTATGTCCTCATCCCACCCTGTTTCTTATTTTCCCCTTCCCCTCACACATTTTCTCCCTCCGTCTCCGGTTTTCTCCTTTTCCTCTCTCCCCTTCCCTCCCTCCCTCCCTCCTGTCCAGGCTCCATGGTGCCGTTCTCCATGCGGCTGCTGCATGCCGAGCTTCCCCAGTACCTGG
Organism: Coreoperca whiteheadi; assembly: GCA_011952105.1. NCBI lineage: Eukaryota > Metazoa > Chordata > Actinopteri > Centrarchiformes > Sinipercidae > Coreoperca > Coreoperca whiteheadi. The sequence goes on from CM022480.1 coordinate 24,487,421, forward strand.
CCAAGCCCCAGGAGGCTCTGGACCGCCTGCACAATCTCAGAACTGTCTGCCTCGCTGTTAGTAACACACAACAACACGAACACAGCCTCTGGATGAACATAAAGATATGCACACTCGGTAGTATTCACACAATAAAACTACACACCCACAGAAAAGCACATTAGCCATACAAATCCTTAAGCCCACCTGTGTAAACAGCCAAATATGGTTGGATTTTAGAATGAATATGCAGATTCTAATACACACACATAAAAAGCCTCGAGCCCTGGCAGTGAAGCTACTTCCCCCCTCTGTCATCTGTTAACAGATTCTGGAGAACTTGGAGAAAGGCTTGGCTGAGGATGGCAGCATGATCACCATAACACAGGAGAACAGGCAAGGTAAGCACGCATGCACACACACACACACACACACACATGCTCATACACATAGACATTTGGCTACAGACCTGGCCCCAGTACCAGACTGCATCACGCTGTGGGAGGATAGTGAGGTCATGGGCTCCAGTGGGTAATACACACACACACACACACAACCACTGAGGCAGAGGCACACCTGGCGCAGGACTGCAGCATACCTCGGCTACACATACACACACTTTCAACCACGTAAACACACCGATGCAGTGCTCTAAAAGTTTTTTGCACCTCACTGCTTCGGTACTCGTGCTGAATATCAAATGGTCTCTCCAGCCCTTCACACCAAGCAGATCAATACGGATCAATCCTATCCAATCCACTCACATCTGCACAAGTGTGCTGGGGAAATACGCAAATACCTTTTTATGTGAAATTCACCAGTTTTAGGTAGACTTCCACACAACCTGACGTAAATAGACTCCATCTATTCTTCTCTTCTCTCAGACTTATTCAACACAGCAATACATCTTAATGCAGCGTTCTCTGAGTCCGATGTGTGCAAGTCGTGCGACCTCAAATTTAGCTACTTCTCCAAAGACTGTGTGTCAGTTTATTTTATTTTTTTGTTAAAAGCGACTAGAAGCCATTTTAATCAGCTAATTCAGGGCAATGAACAACAAGAAGCCACTCGGTGAAGTTGAGCTAAATGTACTAAGACACTTGCTTATAATTGGGGAAAATTTGGCAGGTGACGCGTGTACGAATATATGTGTGAGGGTGCGCCAGTTCTGCCAGTTTCTCCCCCCCTTCTAAAAGCAGTGTAATAGCTGTGCCCTCTGTCTCTCCTCTCTCTGCCCACGCAGACAGTCGACAGTCAAGTCAATAACGCAGGGCCTTGCCTTCACACATCGGGCCCCTACTGAGTGATTAGCTCTCCCTCCAACACACACACACACACACGCACGCACGCACAAACACACACACGTGTGCAGCGATGAATACTAATAGGCCTGCACACAAGCTCCTTCACAGGGCTCACTGTCTGAGGGAAAAGAGGAAAGCGGAGTGTGCCGCAGTGTCTTCCTCACCACCTTGCCTTAAAATAAACCCTGGTGTGGAGCGGGGGAGAGGAGAGGTGTAATGAGAGAGATGGAGGGATAAGAGGTGGGAGAGTGACGTAGGGGGGGGGGGCGCCCAAAAAAGCAGGTGGAATGAAAACAGGAAATCACCTGTTAGGGAATAAACCCTCTGTCTGTCTTCTTCTTCTCTCCCTGTTTTTAGTGTCTCTTAAGCTGTGGAGGTCTCGCCTCAGCCGGGTCATGTATTCCATGGCCAACTGTCTGCTGCTGATGAAGGTATGTGTGTGTGTGTGTGTGTGTGTGTGTGTGTGTTTGTCTGCTCAAGTTTGTGTGTCATGCTGCGTTGGAGTGAATGTATCCCTGTATGCGTGTCTTGAGTCTGCCTGGATGTGTGTCTGCGAAAGGAAGTGTTTCTGTGTGTGTGTGTGTGTGTGTGTGTGTGTGTGTGTGTGTGTGTGTGAGAGAGAGACTCAGAGATCTCTGATGCCAGGCTGGTGGAGGATTCACAGTGTAATCCCCCCAGACTGACCACTAATTGGATTCTTGGTCAGTGAGAGAGAGAACGAGAGAGAGAGAGCAAGCGAATGAGAGAGAGAGAGCGAGAGAGAGAGAGAGACAGAGTTTGGGGGTGTAGATTTGGATCAGAGAGAGAACCACAGTGCCATCTATGGTTGAGAATTGAGATTACAGTATTTTTCAATTGCTTTGGCTCGATTTCAGTTTCAATATCCCAAACTCTCACATTTAAAGAACCTTACCAGTCATTTTACAGGTTGTAGCACATGTACTACAAATCAGAAATACTTTATATTACTATTGACTGCTGAGCAAACCATGCTTAAGTGTTTCAGATTTTTAAAATAGATTATTTTTGATACTTTTCAGGCAACAACTAGTTTCTATTCCTTACTGTATTGTAGGTCATCGATTACGGAAATAAGTTGATTTGTACATCGTGTGAAAGTGCACCTGTTGGTGCCGATGTCATTCGGTGCCACGTTGGTTTCGATCGTTTCGATAGGTGACGCCATTAACAACAAGCCTCCTCCACACGAGGCTCACCTGCCGCCGTGAAAACAGAATCAGGTGGAAAAATCCAAAACGGGAGTTGTGTTTTTAGGCGACTTTGTAAAACATGGTGCTGACGAAGAAAGTCAACAGTGTGGGGAGAGAAAGAGAAAGGACAGGCGGTTCAAGCCGGTGTGCGTGTGTGTGTGTGTGTGTGTGTGTGTGTGTGTGTGTGCGCAGAGACAAGAGGTGTAGATGTGTGGAAAAGAGACCTGAAGGGAAAAGAAAGGTGAGCAGATTAAAGTAGTTTGTGAGTAAACACTAAAATTAAAAAAAAATTGAATTAAGTAAAATTAAAATGGTAATATAAGAAATAACCTACTAGATAGGTTAATAGGGTAACATATTAATGTGTTCTTTCAATTATTATAATATTTTTAATAAACAAATATATGTTTTGTTGCCGAATATGCCCTGCAGTGCATACTTTGTTTCTTGTCACATTTGTTTTTAAGAGATAACGATTGACTAAACACGCCTGTTGGCTCAGTGGCTGCGACCGTGGGTGAGGTCGCAGCCAGTCGGAGTGCCTGATTCAGAGGCTTGGCTGTGAGCTGTTTTTCAAATGGAGACACAGGATGTTGCAGACTTCAAAAGAGAGAAGTTTTCAAAGTGTATTGTAGTGACAGAAAAAGATATGGCAAAGAAGAATACAGCTGAGGCTTTGATGCAGATTTTTCAAAGTGAAGAGGTGCCAACGACTCTGCACGTGAGTCCTGAGGTTTGGAGATGGGGCAGTAAGTGATGCTATTATGAAATTATCCAAATTATGGTGGATTATGTAGGCTACAAAATAGATAAATGGGATTTTGGGCACTTGGACATCATTTGCACTTCAGGCTATTCAGACAGACCTACAGTATCTATAATATAACTGTGTGTGTGTGTGTTTTCCCTGTAAGCAATACTGTTATAGCATGGTAAATCAAATGCATGTAAAATAAATAGATTATTACTGTAAAATAGTATATAGTGGAACTAAATAGTATTTGAAATTTTAAAGTATATAGCTATTTAATTAAGCTTATTATGATTATTATTATTATTGTATTCATTTAAAACCCTCCAAAATGTGTGTTTTGATGGGTGGAGGAGAGTTAGGCCACTGGGGAAGTGTGTGTGTGTGTGTTTTGAACAGCCTTTGCGTAACTATCTTTACCTAGTGAAATAATAGTTTTATTTATTTATTTTCATATGTTATAGTGCGGATGCTGACAAAGTGGGCCACCAACAGAGTAAAAGGAGGAACTGATGATGCATATATTTATCATTGGCAGGGAAAACAGTGACAATTCCCTGGCCAAAAACACCTACAGTATGGACACTGCCCAAAGAAGGGGCATAACTAATAAACACAAGAAGCTAGAGGCTTCAAACCACTTCTAGCACAATCCAAACAAATTTGTGCAACTTTCTATTTTGAGTTATTCTGTCTGTTATTATAGTGTATGGAAGACTTTATTGAGTGTGACATATATCATTATCTGAGGTTGTGCTGATTCTGGGGATGTTAAAACTTGATGATACTGTAAAAAATGACAACTTTATGATGCAAAACACAAAGATGTGCACAAATGGAAAGGGCTGTATGTGTGGGATTGAGTCAAAATAAACTACAGCGGCTCATGGTTATTAAAGAACATGTCACTGAGTGCAACGGTGGGGCTCACTGACATGTTTTTAAACGTTTTTGGACAACAAAGGAGCTCTATGGTATAAGATATACCAACCTTTGGATGCACAGTAGTAGGATCGTTTCATTGTTTTGCTTTGCATGCTGCACAAGAAGTATAAATAAAGTGTTTCTGATTCTGATTCTGATAAAGAGTTTTGGACAGTCTGGAAACTTAAAACTGAGCCAGAGCAATCATAAAAAAAAAAACTATACCATAATACACATGTACACACACATGTGCCCAGTACACACACACACACACGCACACACACACAAACCTCACTGACCTCTCTCCGTCGCCCCGCTCAGCAGTCCAGTCACCATGTGAGTGATGAGTAGCAGTGCAGTGTGGAGGTGGGAGGAGGGTCACATCGCCCCGCCAATACTCCACATTCTCCACGCCTCACCTTCACCTGTCTCTACCTCCTACTGTTAACCTCACTTTACCTTACTTGATTCTAACTTCTGTCTTTAAATCTGTTGCCCTCCATTTTCACTTTTGTATTTCTCTTTACCTATTTTTCTCATTAATATCTCTCTCTTTCTCTCAGGACTATGTTCTGGCTGTGGAGACCTATCACTCCATCATCCATTATGAACCTCAGCAGAGAGTGCAGCTACTTAGTGGCATAGGACGCATCTTCTTGCAGGTCTGCATGTTGACACACAAACGCACACACCCACCATGAATAGATTATGAGACACTGATTCTTTAGGCACAGACACAGCCTCCCCCACCCCCCAGTAATCAGATAGTTTCTGTTTTTGGCTAATCCAGCAAATCGAATACCTGATATATCAAGGCACTTCATCAAATTGATGCAAAAATCATTAAACGCTCCAACTATTTCTTTACCAACAACAGTTTGTCTGTGCAGCATCCCCCTCTAGAGCACATGGGGACCTCACGGTGTCAATAAGACTGTGAAGGCACTGCATCTAGCTGTTGTTTGCCAAGAATAGTTACAGCACATAACTCCCCCTAAAGGCCAGTAATTTCCTTCTAATTTCAGTCTTTATGCTAAGCTAGGCTAACCAGGTCCTGACTCCAGTTCAAGACCTTTTTTTCATTTCCCAGAATGAAGTACTATTCTTTTAAAGGAATCTAATTGAAATCAGAAGCGAGCTCAGTCAAAATTAGCGAATGACACATCCCTATTTCCAACTAGAAAAGCATGGCGAAGAGCTAGTACCCAAGGAAAAGGATGCCTCAAATATCAACCAATTCCGGGAAATCAGTCTCTTGATTGTTGAAGGGAAGATCTTTAGCATTGTTGCTCAAAGGATGACAACATACCAACTTGATTGATACGTCGATACAGAAAGCTGGCATACCGGGCTTCTCGGGATGCTTAGAACACACAAGCATGATCTGGCATCAAATCCAGACTGCAAAGTGGGAAGGAAGAGATTTGCACATCTTATTCCTGGACTTAGCCAATGCTTTTGGGTCTGTCCCCTTTTCTCTCCTCTGGACAGCCTTTGAGGTCTTCCATGTGCCAATGACCATTACACACCTGGTCAGAAACTTCTGCCTCACAACAGAATACACAACATCATGGCAATCGTTGATGGTGGGAATATGGGCAGAGTGTACCATCTGCCCTCTAGCCTTTACCATGGCAATGTAAATGATCATCCAAGCTTCCAAATGGGTTGTAAGAGGAGAACGTCTGCAGTCTAGCCAGCGGCTAGCTCCCATTCGCGCCTACATCGATGACAAGACCACCCTGACCTCAACCATCGCATGTACCAAACATCTACTAGAAAAGCTAGTAGCCAAGGTCTGGCAGCAAAAGGAGGCAGAGAGATGCACAAATTCAGTCTCGCAATCCAAACAGGGAGATGGAAGGAAGAAGACTGAGCTTCATCATAAGAGCCACCTACGATATTCTTCCCACATCCAAGAACCTAAACCTGTGGATTGGAGAAGATCCATCATGTGCTTTCTGTCAAACCCCAGTAACGCTAAGGCACAACCTCGTCAGTTACAAAGCCTGTCTTTCCCAAGGCCATCCACCTAGAGGCACAATCAGGTCCTGAGACAACTGGTGATTGTCCTGGAAGGAAGGAGATCCACCACCAATGCCCTCTCTCCTCCAAAGCCTCAAAAAAAAAAAAAAAAAAAAAAAAACTGCCTTCATGAGACCAGGACAACTTCCATTGAAGCCGACTAGAAAAATGGAATCAACCGTGCTGGACGCTGCCCGGGACCTAGCAACCTCAGGCAATGCAACAGGGATGATAAACCCAGTTTTTCCCCGTAGAGGTTGGTTGCAGAGGTTTTTTAGCCACTGCTACAACCAGGCGACCAACAGGGTTGGGAGTCCGAGGACAGGCCTTCCGAAAAGCCGTCAGAGGGTGCTGAACAACAGAGATACAGTGTATTTGTTTTGTCTCTCTCGTAATGTTCTTGTATGTATTCTTTGCTGGTGCAATGAGTCAGTTTTCCCTGGGGGATCATGAAATCTAATCTAATTTATTTGTGCTTGCCCTATTTTACAATATACACAGACGGATCAGTGGTTAATGTGTTGCTGCTACTTTGTTCTTGGCCAGATCGGAGACATTAAAACGGCGGAGAGGTACTTCGAGGATGTGGAGAAAGCCTGCCCGATGAATGGGAGCCAGCCCAGTCACACCACATGCGTGCTCATGAATAGGTACGTGTGTGTCATGCATTTAGCACCTCCGTACACCATGTGTGTACTTTATGCTCGCTCAGGATACTTTTCGCTCCATGGTAGCAGTGCTTCCTTTAGGGCTTTTTGCACATTTGTGCTTCCTCCTGGCGTGTGATTTAGCACAGGAGATCACACCTGTGTAGTTCTGGCCTGAGGAGATGTAAAGCATGAGGCGAAGCTCAGGTGACAACCTATCTCACTCACAGACATGGCACTTTACTGCACAAAGGCAGGTGATTGATATCGTCATGCAGTCATGTTTTTAGAAGCATTCTGCTGTTGTTGTTTTTAGTTTTAATCTTCTACATTGCTTAATTTAAACATTACTAATGTAGAAACATACTTATTTACATATTTATTCAGGAAAACCGCGTAATCCTGTCCTCTAAGACCAAAAAGGTCTGGGAGAAATCTGTGAAAACATCTTGACTTCCACACCCCTGAAGTACAAGGCAACATCACTCCGATCTGATCCACAACCCTCTATCAAGACAAATAAATACATAAATCAGAGGTGTGGGAATTCTTTTATTTTTCCTGACACAGATGGTGAAGGTCCATTACATAAAGTAGGTGGCTGTAATGTAATGTAAGAGATTGCAAGATTGAGTTTGTTCAACCTACGGCAGTTGGGTCGGAATGGTCTTTGACTGAAATGCAAGCTGCTGTGCTGCTGGTGTACAGAGCTGTGCTGATTAAAACTGAAGTGACTCAAGTTAAAGCTAAAATAGGGTGGTAAGTTGCTCTTTAAAGCAGCTATAATCAGAATCAGGTTTGTTGGCCAGGTGTCTGTGCACATACAAGGAATATGACACCGGTTTCACATTGCTCTCTATGTACATACACAGAAGTAGACATAATACAAAGCAAAACAACAAACTTAACATATGTAAACAGTAAGAGAATTACTGCAATGGTGCAGAGTGCAAATGGTGCTGAAATAAATAAGTTTAATGTAAAGGGTTGCTTTATATACATGAGGTAGGTAGATATGACAGTATGTACAGCGTGTGTAGATTAAAACAGCGTTCATATTTACATTTAGTCATTTAGCAGACGCTTTTATCCAAAGCGACTTACATATGAGAACATTCACAAACCGAAGGCGCAGCTTCGGGAGCATTTTTGGGGTTCAGTATCTTGCTCAAGGATGCTTCGGCGCATGGCTGGGGGATCGAACCGCCAACCTTCCGATTGGGAGGCAACCGTTCTGCCACCAAGCCACAGCCGCCCCATATTTACATAAACAATGAGATAAATGTACAGGTACGGTGGATGTAAGTAACACAGGGTTATTGGACAGGGATTGTTCCTGACGCTATATGACTGATGTGAAGTGTTTATCAGAGTGACGGCCTGTGGGTAGAAACTGTACCTGAGTCTGGTTGTTTTGGCGTACAGTGCTCTGTAGTGCCTACCAGACGGGGGAAGTTCAAACATGTTGTGTGCAGGGTGTGACGGATCTGCAGGGATGTTTCCTGCTCGTTTCCTGAATCTGTACGTGTATAAGTCCTGGGTGGAGGGCAGGTCAGCACCAATGATCTCTTCTGCAGTCCTGACTGTCCGTTGTAGTCTGTTCCTTTCCTGCTTGGTGGCCGATCCAAACCAGAAAGGAATGGAAGTGCAGAGAACAGACTCGATTATTGCAGAGTGGAATTGGATCAGCAGCTCCTTAGGTAGGTTGAACTTCCTGAGCTAGCGCAGGACGTTCATCATTTCCTTGGCCTTTTTGACGACGGTGTTGATGTTGGATGCCCACTGTGGATCCCACACACCTGAAGGCTTCCACAGCAGACACAGTGTTGTTCAGTATGGTGATGGGGGGCAGTGTTGGTGGGCTTCTCCTGAAGTCCTTTGTCATCGCCACTGTTATGAGCATTTTTAGTTCCAGGTTGTTCAGACCACACCAGGTGGTGGGTGGTTGATTGGTGAATGTGGGCTTATCAAACCTATAGTAAACCACATTCACTTTGTCAGCCAGTTGGTGAATCTCCGCAGTGTGAGGGGATGGTTTTCTGTAGCTGCTTACCTCCTTCAAGCCTCTCCACACTGCCGCAGGGTCATTAGATGAAAACCTGTTTTCCACCTTCTCGGTGTAGCTTCTCTTTGCTACCCTGATCTCCTTCGCCAGTGTGTCTCTGGGCTGGTTATACAGGATTCTGTCCCCACCTCTTTGGCCTGACAAAGCTGCCTGAGTTTTGCTGTAAACCAGGGTTTATTGTTGTTGTATGTGCAGAAGGTTTTAGTCGACACACAAATGTCGCCACAAAAACTGGTGTAAGATGTCACGGTGTCAGAGAGTTCATCCAGGTCCGTGGCTGCAGCCTCAGAAACACTCCAGTCAGTGCGGTCCAAGCAGGCTTGTAATTCCAGCTGTGCCTCGTTGGTCCATCTCTTCACAGTCCTGACTCAGGCTTAGCAGATTTTAGTTTCTGCCTGTAGGTCGGGAGAAGATGAACCAGACAGTGATAAGAGAGTATACCAATGGTCCAGAGTGTCAGTTTCCCTGGTGGGACACTGAATGGGCTGTCTGTATTGTGGCAGTTCACGGCTGAGGTTTGCTCTGTTAAAATCCCCAAGAACGATGAGCAGGGAGTCAGGTTGTTTTTTTTCTCCATGTTAGTTATTTGGTCAGCCAGGTGTTGTAACGTCTCACTAACACAGGCCTGAGGTGGGATGTAAACAGCGACCAGTATAAACAAGGAGAACTCCCTTTTGCTTAAACAAAACGGATCTTACTATATAACGCAAAGGTCTAGCTCTGTAGTGATCCTTTCCATAATGTTGTCAGACTCTTCGAATAACAAGCCTGTCTGAGCCTGTCAGTTGCAAAAACAAGCACTTTCAGTGGACGTACTTTGACGGGCGCACTTGTCCACAGCAGCCATTGCAGCCTGTTTTGCGACTGTCGGTTGAGGCATAGAGCCAGAATCTTTCAACCGAACCAGAGTCAGGGAATTGTTGGAACAGTGGAAAGCCTAACAAAGATGGTTTGGCTGAGTTTTATTTTGTTTTGGGTCTGAGATGCTGGTGCTCTAGTGTGACATTTAGCGGCAGTCACATTTAGTTTCTTACAGCTCTTTTAAATGATCAATTAGCACAGATTAATCGGCCTTATTATCGGAGTTGTAAATTCTCAATACTTTGGTCCTTGTTTCTGCTTTGAAGAAATAGTGATGAGCGATAAGTGAAGACATTTATTTATAGCTAAATGTTTATTAACAAGTGAATAGAGTGAATAAATGAGGTGATAATGGTTATATGGCATGAAATCAAAATCCAATGAATGCAGGAAATGGGTCATTTAAATGGTAATTTAGATTATTATGCAGTTTGGCGATAGTGAAAACCAGTATGTGATGTCAGATATCAGGGGAAACAAATGAATGCTAGATTATTAATTCATCTTCTCTAAGACCTAAATTTACGATTCAGAGCCCTATCCGACATCAACTCTTTATCATAGCAGAAGATTGGATTTTTGCCTACTTCTGCATTTGGGTTGCAGACGAAACCTCCCAGGCGAGGACCGCAGACTGTCGCTCCGGCTCCCCTTTCACTTCACGGCTTCCCAGCGAGGTGTAGCTCTCTGGGACAGAGTGGTGGCAGAGCGAGTTGGGTCAGACAGCTGTGTTTCTGGTGGTCCGCGGTTGGTGGCCATTATCGTGGGATGCAAATAGTGTTGCAGGGATGTTTTTTTGTAGGCCAACGCGGACGTTCGCATCGCCCCGGTTCCCTCGACAAAAAGCCAGTGGGATTTTTCCATTGGATTTTTGACGATTGCAGAAAATGAGCTCTGTGGAAAACAAAAGGTATCTGACACTTACACCTTTTGTTCACCAAGATAATCTCACAAATGAACACCGCTTCTCAGCGTTTTGAAGCGTAAAAGTGATCGCCAGAAGTAAAAAGCTAACGTTAGCCTATGAACGTACTACACCGCGGTCGCATGACTTCGGCGTCACCCCCATTAAGCTTCAAACCTGTAATTTGATGTGTCATTGTTGTGTTTAAATCTTGTTCTGCTGTAGTTCCCATGGCACTCCAAAGGATAATTCTGGCTATGTTCAACTTTGGCATTATCGTGGTCTGTAAATACAACCCTTGTAAAAAAGATTTACATCAACGTCTTAGCGATGATAAAGTGACCGACTCCGACTCCGATGTTTTGTTTAAGATATTCCAACAACACAGCTTGATTGAGGTGTTACGTTTGCTTGTCCACATCCTTTTTGAGTGTAACCGAAATTTTCCTTTCTTGTAGTAGTATTATCACTTCTGTTTGTAGATGTAATGTGTGTGTGTGTTGTGTTTTTCCAGGGCCTTTGTCCACCTCAGTCAGAACAACTACGTTGAAGCACACGCGTCCTTCATTGAAGTCTTGAAAATTGACCCGAAAAACCCTGTTGTAAGTGCTACCACATCCACTGCCATGTGCATGTCTTTTGTTCTACAACAGCTTTGAATTGCAGGACAGGAACTCAAATGACAGGCTGCAGAAAATGATTTGTTTTATATTATATTAATAGGATTTGCTTAGGTTAATCTCCTGCTAAACGCAACCTGGAGGTTTCACACAAGAGAACATTTTATTGGGAGCAATTGGGGAAAAAAATACATGACTTTCGGCGAGACATTCATTTAAGTGTGTGTGTATATATATATATATATATATATATATATGTGTGTGTGTGTATATAGGTGTGTGTGTGTGTATATATATTTCATGCCTGTAGCCTGTTTCAGCCACTCATGTTGAAAGCAGCCGGGAGTGAAGTCGTCTCTGTCGCCCCAGAACTGAAGCTTGTGTGTGTTTGTGTGTGACAGAGATATTTCAATTAGCAGTTTTAAGGGGGAAACTATTTTTGATGAACAACAGTTTATCCATCCACCCAGCACCGCAAAGTCTCTGGCCATAGCATAGTGCGGGCCGCTCGATACGGTAGGTGAAACGGCGGGCCACGGTTTGGATCTCTACTGTGTCGTAGCTCATCCCAGGGCGTTGTGCTCTGTGTCGTTAGATGTGTGGAACTCAGCTGAACTTCAAATTAAACGTGAAAAGCTCAACAGCAGCCCCACTGCAGATAGAATGATACGGTTCACATTCAAACTCTTCTGTTCCCTCCCTCCGTACGCTCCCAGGCCAACAACAACGCGGCGGTGTGCCTGCTCTACCTAGGCCGTCTGAAGGAGTCCCTGGGCCAGCTCGAGGGCCTGGTGCAGCAGGACCCAGCACTCTACCTCCACGAGAGCGTCCTCTTCAACCTGACCACTATGTACGAGCTGGAGTCGTCGCGCAGCACCCAGAAGAAGCAGGCTCTGCTGGAGGCCGTGGCCTGCCGGGAGGGGGACAGCTTCAACGCGCAGTGCCTCAAACTAGTCTAGGGTGAACTGAGAGAGGACACACACAACTGCATTCTCCTCCGTTGTGACGGGGACTACAAACCCCAAGAGTAGAATAAAGTAGAGTAGAACGCTCTCGCTCGTATGAGAGAGAGGTGACGGGAAAGTGAAGGTTTAGTGCTTGGTTTGATTTCCCATAAGAAAGTGGCTAAAAGATCTTTCAGAACTGGTTATATTTTTTACGAAATAATGGCAGAAGATGTGGGAAGCCAAGCCCCCCAGGTACACATTTTACTTTGTGTCAGCCACGGGGGGGGGCCCCGGCACTCCTGTCCCGGGCCCAGTACTTTACTTTAAACAATTAACTTACAGCAACAAAAACAGCGGCCAGTTCACGCGTGCTCCTGGTGTGACACCCTGGAAAGGAAATGTACCTACGAAAATCTCGTGTGCAGGAGTTGATTTTTAGTTTGATTTTACAGATTAAAGAAATAGTTTGACATTGTGGGAAATTCACTTCTTTTATTATTATTATTTTTTTTTTTTTTTTGCTTTCTTGTTAGATGATACCACTCTCGTGCCTTTTGCTGTAAATACGAAGCTAAAGCCAGCAGGTACTTAGCTTAGCATGACGAGTGGAACCGGGGAAACAGCTCGCCCGGCTGTCGAAAGGGAAAAATAAACTCGCCTAGTCTCGTGGAAGGACCGCAACGAGCTCAAGGCGAGGGTCACGTGACCGGCGGGCGTACGTCACTAGCGCCACCAGTCTGCTGGCATGCTTACTGCCAGCTCTCACTGTTATCTTAAGGGATTTATTTTATTTTATTTTTTAAGGGAAGCACGAAGGTTAAATACCACACTGGCTGTGGGTTTATGATATATTTTTTTATGCTGAAATAAAAAAAAAACGGTTTTTTTGGGTTTTTTTTGTCTCTGTACTACATCGAGCTAGTTCCTCTTCATTATGTGAAACTTCAGCAGCCCGACATCGTGAACAGAACTGCTGTGGGGAAAATGCGATAATTCAGTTGTCATGTGCAAAAGTTTGTCAGCGAAGTTATTCAATGAATATTCGAGAAGGATGTAATCTATTTCTCTCTTTCTCAGTTATAAGGAACTGCTTTGCCAGCTCGGCGGGCTGTTTACCTTTGTTACAAGGAGTTTTACAATGTTTTCAGGGACAGCTATAGTACGCGCTTCTTAACTGATTAACAAGCTACCAAGGCTACCTAAAACCGGCCTGCTGACGCCTTTGGCTGCCTTCCATCTGTCACGTGACCCTCACCTTACAGGTGTCCTGCCGCGGTCAGCTGCGTCCCGCTGCGTCCAGTGTTTCTGCCAAGTGAAACTAACCAGCTGCTGGCATCAGCGCCACGTTTAGCGCGCGGGCCGTCTTATCTTAAATCGCTGACATTTCTGGGGAAACGCTTCCTTACAAACCATTCCGCTAAATTGTTGCCTTTCTATCCGAGGAATTCGAGTCCCACCACTGCGGAGGAATCGTCACATGAAGCACTGTGAGATCGGCAAATGCAAATCTCAAGGGAATTGGTTCCAGGGGAGTCGCAGGCCCGGAAGGTGCGACTCGACGCGGGCGTTATCCCGGAGCTTCTGTGTGCTTCAACACTAATAAACTGCCGCAGAGGTCCTAAGCTTCTTCCCCAGCAGACGCCCGTAATATCGGGTTAACGTCCGAGGACCACTCATTTCCAGCTGCCAGCTTCACCAACCCATGCAGTGAAAAGAAATAAGCCCTTCAGATTGCAGCGTATCCTGTCCACTGAACAAAAACCCAAAATACTAGTCTAAACAATCATATGAAAAGTAATTGTCTTGCTAAGTCTTTTATTGACTTGTCTTGGTGGATTTTTTTTTTTTTAATTATCAGTGTTCACATGTTGGGTTGATCATATTTATGTACAGTACGTTAAAGAAATGTTGTTTCGTTCTAAATAAAACTGCTCTTTCGAATCTATTTGTCCGGCTTGATGGAAAGACAATGAAAAACAAAACACGGACTAAAAGTAGCAACTTTATTTTCCATAGTCACGTGCCAGAGACCTTCAGCACGGGCGGCTGGGGCTTGGTGGCAGAGCGGTTGCCTCCCAATTGGAAGGTCGGCGGTTCGATCCCCCAGTCGAAGCATCCTTGGGCAAGATACCGAACCCCGAACACGCTCCCGAAGCGGCGCCTTCGGTTTGTGAATGTTCTCGTGCTCGCAAGTCACTTTGGATAGAAGCGTCTGCGGCGCAGACTGGTCAGGGAACATCTCTCGCTTCTGATTCCGAGAGATCCGAACATGGAATTAGAAAACACTGCTTATTGTTTGCAAACTTCACTTTTTATCACCTGCTACCAGGCCTGACGGTACCAAATGCAACGTATGTAAGAGAATAAGGCACTGAAGTAAGTGATGCTCCATTACGAGTCAAAGTCCTGCATTCAAACTTTTATTAAAGTCAAAGTTCATGTGAATTCTGCTTAGGCATCAGAAGTAAAAGCACTCATGCAGAATGGCCCCTAAAATAAAATGTTACATTTACTCTTTTATTCCTGATGTATTAACCTGTAAGCAACATTTTAGTGTAGCTGGTGTCTAGTTCGTGGGCAATGAGCAATGTTTTGAATGTAGAATCTAAACTTAGCTGGTAGCCATAGTAAGATGTAGTGAAATGAAAAGTGCAGTATTCATCTCTGTGTGCGGCAGCTCTTGTCTCAGGATCCCTGCAGAGAGGCCACGTACTTCTTGCGGACGTCAAAGTCATCGGCGGGCCGGTTGTAAGCCTTCCACACCGGCTCCCCCACAAACAGCCTCATGGCTTTAGTGTAGTTCTGTAGAAACAAACAGATCGGAGGTCTGAATGTGGCTGGAGAGAGACACGCCAACGCTGCATCCCCGAGGTTTAAGAAAAAAAAGAGAAGTCATCATTTGGTCCTACATGGCGCCAAAAAACATCACTAGCTTTCCTTACAGAAACTGATTAATATGAGCGGCTTGAGCGAGGCAAGGAATTCAGGCCCATTCAGACCAAATGCCTGAAGAACAACTAACAGAGTCAAAATGTCAAAGTAAACTCATTGTAAGTGCAAAACCAAACAAAGCTCTACATGCCAGTGGGAGCGGTTATGGCAATGCTAACAGCAGTAGCCCCTCCCACTGCTGCAACACGTCGAGAACATAGCAAAGTATGTATTCTGTCCAGCGTGTAAGTAAGAATTAAACTGAATGTTTGGTAATACAGATACTATTTCACAAGGTGCATCTGCACATTTTTTTTGTTGGCATTCTGCTTTATAGACACACCAGTGCTCTCAATGTTCGCCCTAGTCTCATTCAAATGCCATTCCTTTGATCAGCAACCTAATTTCTCCTCAGGCATCATCTTAATTCCAGCTTGTTATCTCCGCCGGTGTTTTTTTAAAGGAATGCTGGCTCTACATCGGTGACGGTCGCGCGTGCTACGCACGGTCTCGTCCAGGGTGAAGCGGTGGTAGATGCCGGCCGGCAGGGTGATCAGGTCCCCCTTGCTCATGGCGATGCGGACCCACCGCTCCGCCTGGTCCCGGACGTCAAAGTAGGCCCGGCCGTCCAGGACGTAGCGGACCTCATCATCCAGGTGCAGGTGCTCCTCGAAGAACATCTCCAGCTGAGAGGACGGGCGGGGGAGGGGGAGGGAGAGAGAGAGAGACAGCGAGGCCCGAACAATAAGGGTTAGGGTTCTTGGTTTCATCGTGAAGCTTCGCACACACACACACACACACACTTACAATGATGGTCCTAGACCACTGTAGAGCATTACACAGATGATCAACGGCGTGAGCGGTCTCCCCTGACAACGTGACGGCGGTCATTTTGTACAAAATGCCGGTTGATTCGAGGTTAGGTTACCTTTTCCTCATAGTTGGGTAGTGTGTCCTGGCGAACAGTGATGATGTCCATGTAGGAGTAGCCTCGGTCTTTGCGGATCTGCTCCAGCTCCGGGTCGGTGTTATAGATGTCGGCGTTCAGCTGCAACAACAGTTCAACAGCTCTCATCAGCAACCAAGCGCCCCCTGCGGAAAGGCACTGTTGCCGAAAACAAGTCCGACAATAAACCGTAACCACACTTAAACGTGTGTGTACTTCCCCGAAGCTTGGCCACAACACTTCTTCCAACCGCCGCACGCTTGAACATTAACTTATTAACGAGAGAACTAAGGTTACAACAAGGTTGTCGAACCCGAATTAGCGGTTTGCAGAAGCGCTGCACGTTGATAACGTAACGTCACATACACGCAAAGCGCAAACTTCGACTTTAAGCGTGCAACTCGCCGTTTGGCTAATCGGCTTAACCGCTAAAGGTTCGCGGCTGTGACGTTACCTTCCTGTGAAATACCCCGAGCTTATTTAATTCCTCCACGGAGACGGGCTGATTTGGGTTCAGCCTGTGCGGCTTTCTCTGGTCGTCATCGCGGCCGTCCATGTACCAGGCTTCCAGAGCCATGCTGGAGCCGAGCGGCGTCGCTCCCGACGAGAACCACCGAGAAACTCGCGCTGCGGCCGCGTGTCACGTGACCGCAGCCGCACTTTACGCAGTGACGACGCACGGCTGCTCCCGACGTCAGCGTGGCCCAATCAGAGGCGCGGACGGCGAGGGGGGCTGCGACCGGGCTGCGCGGTTACGCCAATGTTGATAATAAATGCATTTATAATACACACCTGACATTGGGGGAGCCATATTAGGAACGCACGCACACACACAGCCTTCTAATCTGACCGCTTCACTTTGAAAGTTGCTATTGTGCTTGTCTTCACACCGTTGTGGCCGAAGTGACGTGTGCATTTACACCCATGAGTCAGTGTTCACAGGAAGGGACTACAACTCATCCCTATTTCAGTATAATCATTCAAATAACACTGTTATTATTCCATTATTTATATGTATTTATTATTAGGGTCCAAATCGCGAAGCCGTATTGAGTTTGTGCCTGTTTATTATTATTATTATTATTATTATTATTATTATTGTTTGTCTTATGCCGTTTTTTAAATTGAGCTGGAATGAGCCAGACACACGAAACTTGCCCAAATAACTGGAAATTAGGTGCATGCGCTTCCACGTCGTGAGCCCAATCGGCCACATGGTGGCGCCGTAATTAAGACCAAAAAGGCAATTTTGAAGAGGCCACGCCCCTCGCACCGAAGGTCCGATTAACTTGAAATTGCTCACACAAGTCCAGATCAATGTGCTCTACAGAAAAGCCTCCTGGACCACTAAAGTCCGCCTAACTAGATTTTCGCCATTAAGAATTTTCTGAAAAACACATTTTTCACATTTCCTCCTAAACCCTAGGTCCTATTGCAACCGAATTTTCAGTGGATCGCCATTGGAGCAAGCTTAGAAAAAGCTTTATAAAGCTTGTTGACATCTTATTTAGTTTTCAAGATATTGACCAATACATTTCGAAAAGGGGCGTGGCTCAGCACAAAAATAGACCAAAGTCAACAACCGTTGAGCCAATCATGACAAAGCTTACAGGACATGTCCACATAAGTACCTGAAACATACCCTGAACGCTTCATTCAAATCGACCACTAGGGGGCGCTACAAATGCAAAAAAAAAAACTGGGCGTGGCATACCACGACTCAGACTATGAATCAGAAATTGTTTGTTTTCTTCATTCTATTTGCAAAAGTGCCAGAAAGGGAGATTCCACTGCTGTTGTCACATAAATCTAGATCGCATTTGACCAGGTCCAAAACAAAAGCTTTAAATTTCTAATGGTCTGTGTTGCCTTGAACCCTGGAATTGCCTCTTGCGGCTATATTTACATTTTTATAATTTCTTACAAGTATCACTAATAAACAAACAATATATGTGTTAGTTCTAATGTTTACAGTATCTGTAGTCATCATTTATACTTATTTAGGAATAGAAATAATATAAGAAACGTTTGATAGTTTTATATTCAAGGTTACCACCGGAACTGGCACTGGAGATATTCGATTTAAAACACATATATTGACAATCGGTGATCATAATGTACATTTACATGGGGTTGGAGCAGAGACTGTATATAAAGATACAGAATAAAGATCCATCCATCCATCCATCCATCTTCTTCCTCTTATCCGGGGCTGGGTCGCGGGGGCAGCAGTCTGAGCAGAGACGCCCAGAACTCCCTCTGCCCAGGGAGGGCCAAATGAAAACTATGGTGGGCTCCCACATTCTGAGGAGCATTAATTGTCAATTTCAGACACATACTACAGGTACAGAGATGGTGAGCCGTAAACAACTTCTCTGTCCCATATTTACACTAATTAAAAATAATGGACTGAAAGGGAACAGCCGAAAGGAAAAGAAGAAGAAGAAGGACTGCATTTATGTAATGCTTTACTACCTTCTCAGAAAACAAAGCGCTTTACAATATTGCCTCTCATTCAACCATTCACTCTCATATTCACACACCGGGTGGGCAGGGGGAGGGGAGAGGGAAGCACAATGCAATAGTGGTAATGTTGATATTAATAAAATAATAATAATAATAATAGAAATGGTATTCATAGGAATAATAATGATAATAACAGTAATAAGACTAATAATAATAATTGCTTCAGCGATCGTGAAGCAGAGGGGGGGGGAATCAGGTGGCCCGCCATCAGACTCTTCAGCAGCTCTGGAGGCAGAAGTACCTGCTGAAATCGACAGAAGGAGGGAAGAGAAAGAAGGAGAAAGCACAAAACTACATGCACCCATATGTCTCTCTTGATCGGCGCACTCAACGTAGAGCAACTGGAAACTACACAGCTCTGTACAAAGTTGCTCCAGTGTGCATTGTCTCTAACGTGACCGTTACATTTAGCAGACGCTTTCATCCAAAGCGACTTCCATATCTCAGAGAAGAGAACATTCACAAACCGAAGGCGCAGCTTCGGGTGCATTTTTTTTGGGGTTCAGCATCTTGCTCAAGGATGCTTCGACGCGCGGCTCGGGGATCGAGCCGCTGACCTTACGATTGGCAGGCGACCGCTCTGCCACCAAGCCACGGCCGCCCCATTAGGTGACCATTAGGTGGAAAGTCTAATGCAGAGACTGGAGGGGGACAAGGCGATGTCACACACAGCGTCCGAGGAGACCTGTATTTCCGGTTCTGCATAGCTTGTGCTATACTTATCTGTACCTGGGGTGTCATTTGGCGCTACGCTTGTTTCCTGTGGGTCTGCGTGTGTCTAAGGTTTTTTGATTTTGCAGCACTAGATTTCTCCAGCAGTCTTTTATCGTGTGGATTTTGCACTAAGATGTTTATTTGTACTGCTATTTTTGGAGAGTTACAAAGGAGGGTGGTTAATAAGGCCCTAATTGAGGTTGCTGGGGAATGACCTTCAGGATAAATCCCCAGCAGGTTTGTGATCACGGGTCTTGCGCTTTCCCAGTAGATTTCCGATAGGGCCAATTTCAGTGCTGACCAGTAATCTTCTGGTTGGGCAGACTCTAAGTTCTCATGTATGAGGATTTTACCTGGCTGTTTCTCTGCTAAATGCACTCTCCACTTTGACTATTTTGGATCGAACCACCAACCTTCCAACTGGTGGATGACCCGTTCTGCCACCAAGCCGCAATAATGGGCGAATCACTGTTGATTTACTGTCAGGCGTGATTGAAAATCTGACGTTTATTCAAAATCAAACATAACAAGCGCTTTCAATTTGCTTTCAGTGTCAGGCAACAATGTAGAGTCAATACTTCAGCCTGACAATTTTTCACTGTTGATTCAGTCATATTTTGTTATGTGGGTATGAATTTCAACCGGATTATGCGAACTGCATATATTCTATTTCCTCACTCTGACGGCACTACAGCTATGCCTTCATGTGAAGCTGGCAACAGCAATGCTGTTTTCAGTTATGCTTTTCTGTCTTTAAAAAATAGCAACCACTTTATCTTTGAGTTGGTTCAATGTCCCAATCCTTGCAGAGGGGGATTTCTATCAGCCGCTTCATCCAACAATACATGTATTATTTCTTTAACAACATCGCAGACATCCACCCACTATACTGTACATGTCTCTGTGATCCTGGACAGTTCATTCTCGATTTGTTCAGCACTATCCATTTTCTGCAAATTCCTGAAACAGTCGGAATTTTTTGGAATGATTGGATGACCAGGACACACATTTGGAGGTGCTTCACTGGGATAAAAGCCCAGTCTGCATTATGTAACATGTCTTTAAAGTCCCAATCTGCTATCTTCCAGGTTTCTGCAGGGAGGGGAACACACGCTTTACACACACACACACACATAAAAGCACAGTATGCTGCGATGGCCAACATATCAGCCCACACCACTTCTTTCTCTGAGCTCTAGCCCAGGTTTAAAATAGCTCTGCTCCCTCTCAGGTCTTTACCATGATATTTGTGATGGTCTTATATAATTGGCACCTCGTGATGTTCTCTTCCTCTTCATCCTAATGCATGGGTCCCATTCTGCCTCTCTCTCTCTCTCTCTCACTCTCTCTTCAGCTACCTTTGCCATGGAAATTACTCTGACATTTTTTTCCTGTCTCCTCTGTCAAAGCTACTGGTCTGCTCCAGCCCAGACAGACTGGCAAACAGTAAAATCCTCCTATTTTCAGCTTTTGCAGCTGCTTTTGTCATGTGGTAATTGAGGAATGAAATGTAAAATATGTCAATATGCTAATGCTCCTGGATTTCATTCAACCTGTACCAAAGTCTGTTTATTTTGTGACAACTTAATCTCTTGCTATGCCCTGCCACATTTGAACAGACATTTGCCTGTCATAGTCCCTCCAGCGTGTCCTAGGTCGTCCCCGGGGCCTCCGCCCGGTTGGACATGCCTGGAACACCTCCCTGAGGTGCTGATTCTCATACCAGCCGATTGACACCCGGCTGCAAACCGTCCCAGTGCACGCTGAAGGTCCTGGTTTGATGAAGCCAACAGGACAGCATCATCTGCAAAAAGCAGAGACGAGATCCTGTGGTCCCTGGCTGCGCCTAGAAATCCTGTCCATAAAAATAATGAACAGGACCGGTGACAAAGGGCAGCCCTGTTGGAGTCCAACATGCACCGGGAACAAGTCTGACTTACTGCCGACAATGCAAACCAAACTCCTGCTCCGGTCGTATAGGGACCGGACAGCCCTCAGTATTAAACTGAAGAGTTGTTTCTTTTGACATTACGCAACTGTTACTGTTACATTACTGTTTCAGGTCATCTCCCAAGTCGGGATCCCTGACTGACCAGGTCATTTATTTTATGTCACTCACACTGAGAGATCTTTAAGGATTATTGGACATCAGGTCAATTTGGACTTGTGTTTTCCACCCTAAAACCGACTGTCTTGTCGAGCATCTGAACAAAACCTTGAAGTCCATGAACTCTAAATTTGTGCACAAGGATGAGCGTAACTGGGACAGGTGGCTGGATCCTCTGTTGTTTGCAGTATGGGAGGTACCCCATGCCTCCACGGGATTTCATCCCTTTGAACTGTTGTTTGGCAGAAAACCACGCAGAGTTTTGGATCTGGTTAGAGAAAACTGGCAGAAGGGTCCAAGCCCCAGTAAGAACGAAGTTCAGTACGTTCTGAACCTGAGAGCAAAACTCCACACACTTGGGCAGTCACGTGATTACATGGTAGACTACATTACCTGACCAGCAGAAACAGGCAAGTCCATCGTCACTCTGAAAACATTTGTGCCTCATAAGCGATTTCCATTTGGGAAAGGCCACACCAATATTTTCCCTTGTTTTATGCTGTCTACAGTTGCTAAAAAAACACCATGGTACCCCTGGCACTCCAGCAAAAGGTGGGGCACCATGCCTGTGCTGATGCATCATCAGGGCATTAAAATAATTTTAAATACCTACTGTAAACTTATTGTGTATTTTATTACATATTCATTGTATTCAATGTGTATTTATTGCATTTTTATTATGCACTTTGTTTTTAGTAGCACTTGTCTTCATATGGCTTGGGTGGTCATCTTATATTGAAGACAGTGAATGATCACATAAAATAAAAGTTTAAAATAAAATAAAATAAAATCTGTGAACATACTAACCATAAACTTTTATATAGGGTTAATTACATATAATTTTACATTATATTTATGTATTTAATCAATAGAATCCAGTGTTCTAACACTTAGATCTCATGGATAAACAGTACATCATAATATTTTGTAGGTATGTCAACTAATATTTATTAACGGTTGTCCACTGTAAATGTATAGGTTAAGAAAATTTACTGACAAATTACCACAGTTGAAAAAATTCAAATAAGACTTAATTGACTTAATTAAGTGACTTAATTTAAATAACGTTTCTTTATTTTACTTTTATAAATCTGTACTTTGACAGGCGCATGTTGTGGATTGAGTGAATAATTTTAAGAAATAAAATAATTCTTCAACCTTCAAAATATAAACTTTCAATTTATTTATGCAGTATATCCTTGGTTTTATTGCATTTTAGAGATGTTTTCTAACAAAAAAAATTATTCTAATCAAATTTGGCCATACAATTATATACAGATTATATACAGGGGAATGTGTAATTTTACAGTAATTCGTTGTTGAATTGTGTACATCATTTTACTGTAATGTAACTGGAACTGTTTGGCAACTTTTGCTGTGGGATGTTTTACAGTTTTTTTTACAGTGCAGCTGCTAACTAATTTCCTGCATGCTGCAGAGCTCTCTTATTACAGTCTGAATATGTTTTAGCTTTAATTTTTCAAGTTGGGGCAAGAAGCACTAACAGTCAGGCAATCAGACAGGTTTTGAGCAAGTAAAAGTTATTTGGAGAAGGAAATGACGGCCAACGGGCAAATTATTACCCACGCTGTCTATAAACTTCACAGTTTGCAGATCCATTTTTTGGTTCGATCTACGTTCGCCACAGTTGTGTGCACTCATTTTTCTCTGTGCGAATAGCCTTTTTTCACAGCCGACATTTGGACTTGTCATACACATTAATAATGGCTCTGTTCTATTTAAGTGTCCCAGTAAGCCATGGCAGTGAGCAAGCATGAACAATACCAGTAACCTGACACTGAAACAGCTAAATGGAATTAAGCTATCATTCAATTTTATTAATAATTAAACACATGACCAAGAGGAAAAAATGTTTACCTGTCAAACGCAGGTTTAACTAATAACATTATTGAGATGCATTGCCTCACACTGATTGTTGGAATGGAGAAATGATGTAATTAGTTCCACATGTGCTTTTCTTGCTGTGAAAAGGGTAAGTGGATTTGATTCATTTGGGACCAAGAACATTTCGATGTTGTAAGGCTATCAAGATTCGGGTTAGCAAGATTTATTCAGGCATGTGACATGTAATGCACAAAATGGACACACGTTTGACAGGAAAATAAAGAAAACACGCCGGTCAAATTCAATATATAAAGAAATGTATCTTCCTCTTGAGGTAACAGTCAATAAAGCAGGAGACCCTTTTTTCTATTGTGTGAAAAAACTCAGTTTAGGAAAAGTTTAATATACGTTCATTTTCAAAACAGAGAGAGCCATTTGTGAAAAGATACATGCAGTTCATGGTCATGATGAAGTTATTTCAGTCAAATTTATCCTGGCTTCTTTTCTCATTGTTTTCCCAATGCAGTCATTTCAGATATCTGGGAGCACTGGGGAGAGCTAAAACATTTTCAGTTTCCGAAGGAGGGTGTTTCAGAAACAGTTTAGGAGCTACATAGTTAAACCCTGGGGTATCTTTGACATCTCTTTAAACCACATTTCTTTCTCGCAAATCGTTTTTTTCCCCTGTGAGACTTAACAAACTTCAACCTCTTGTACATTGACATATTGTACATGCTAATTTCCTCATCCTATCTCAGCATGACAAATTTCAGGAAATGTTGTAGGCGCGGGGAAATACTGATGAAGCGTCAGCTAAATAAATGTAATGTGATGAGGACAATGACGCTGATCATAATAATGATGGTTGTAATTGGCTAAGAGTATAAGAATACAGTATGTGTGGCTCTTTACGGTACAGTCTGAGATAAAACCTTGAATCCTGATGCCTTCCACTTTACATTCTTGCGTGTTTGTGTGTGCGTGTGTGTGAATGCAGAGTCTGCTGAGATTCAGAAGCCTCTCTCTTCACACATGCAGCGCATACAAACAACTAGCACCCACACAGAACAACACACATGCGCATAGACAGCAAAAAAAAAAAGCCAGCAGCCACCCACACACATACACGCACACCCACACACAGTCAAATACACAACAATGTGAAGGATAGTCACCTAACAAACAGAGCGAGGCAGAGAGAGACACTGATGGCCAGAGTAGCACTCATGTTAACATTAATGCTGTATGTATAATAATCACTGAAAGAATGAAGACATAAGGCCACAGGTAAAAGAGCAAGACTGGGCTAAACGTAATTAAAACTCCCTGCAGTGGGCAAATTTAACAATCAGTGCAGATACAGAAAGCCATCAACATCTTGTCGGTGGGAAGATCAAGAACAGTGTTTTTATGACACTACATGGTGCTGTGGTATTTTCATTTGGCACATGCAGCTTTTATTCTCATCGGTTCCCATTTGACATTTTTATAAAATCACCATGAATATGAGTACATGTGAACAAAAACATGATACTAATAATCAGGCAGTGTAGCACAGCCACCCACCTGCTCAGACCAAGTCAAAAAGCACCTAGGGAAGAGCTAAGTGGTGTTCTCAACTGGTTTGTTGAACAGATCTTCTCACCAGCTACACACACACACACACGCATACTGTATGTTATGTATGTATGGATTATGTCTTTTAACTTCATTGTGTCACACCCGCCGCTGAAACCAAACCTATGCCCTTGAGTCTGACAAACAAATTCTCAACACAAGGTCCAACTTTTCCTAAGCAGTCAGCCACATCTCATGACCTTCCTCGGTGGAACGAGTTTGCTCAGTTGTCATGTAAACTACTTTTATTCATAAAGGTCAGTTTACTCGGTATGCAGAGCCTGTGGAAACAGTTGGATAGTGTCTTCTGTGGCTCGGGAGGCAGCTTTGTCAGGTGTGACCAAAACAAAGCCCTTATTTTTTTCATCAAGAGCTCAGAGACTGCAAATTTAGAACAGAAAGCCTGAATTACAAGTTGGGAATGTCAGTTTGAAAGGCATGGACATTTAACCATGCAAAGAAGGCCTAATGAAGAAGAAGCACGTTGCATGCCCGTAGACAGGGGGTTCAGGTAGTTCAAAACACCCCAAAGACTGCCAAACAGGGTAAAATAGTTATATTTATGTTGGGACTCAATGGATGAGTGCATTCTTGTGGGTGATTTTAACTTTGATTTAAAGACTGCATTCTCTTTTGTCCCACATCGCTGAGAGACAGTGAACCAACAGTCTGACCCGGAAGCCACTAGGTCAACAAAACAGTCAGCAATCTTTAGTTCTCTCTCCCTGTGGAATCTCTCTTACTCTTCTTATCTTCGCTGCAGGAGGACGGCAGCACCCCGCTGCCCTCTAGCGAGGTCGGCCTGCCCTGAGCAGACCTGCCGACAAAAGGCTAAGGCCGCAACACAGAAGCCTGTCTGCCTTCCTTCAGAACTGAACTCTAAATCTTACTGCAGCGCCTGCATAAGGCTCCTGCAACAAAGTTTAGCGACAAAGGCTACTGCACACCATCTGCCAGCTAACTTTAACGAGCAACTAAGGGAGTTGTCCATGCTAAATGTAAGGAGGACAACCGACAACAAACGAGCGAACAACTTCCTCGTCTCCAAAACGGACACTGTATTGCAACGGACAATTTCCACAACGGAACCACATGTTAGTTTATGTCACGTTCCACACAGAGTCTTTGCATGCTAACTCTTTTTTTTAACCTAGCAAGTACACCTGCTAGAACACACACACGCACACGCGTACACCTCTAGTTTGACGCCTTGGTAGAACCCCACTCCGTTAAAATAGCCTCGCTGCCATTTTAAATGAGCTTTCTTTCGTTGGGTGCCATTTTAAGTCCAGGCAGCCATCTTGGACACGCACACACATACACACATCCCTTTGTTTGTAGTTAGTATTTCGTTTGCCTTTCTGTTGTGTGTTTTTGCTTTGTTTTTCTTTTTTAAATAAATGCTTGTGTACAATTACGCTGCTCTCTTTAATGTTGCACAGGAGTGAACCTCTTGCCAACCTCTTCTATGTTGAATTACAAATCCTTCACCTATTAGTTATAAATGGTTATTTTGGTTATAGTTATTAATTGAATTATTCTAGTCAGTTTTATTTATATAGCCCAGTATCACAAATCAGAATTTTGCCTGAAAGGGCTGTAAAATCTGTATAACATACGAGATCCTCTGTCCTTAGACCCTCGATTCGATAGAAACCTCAATGAGAGCAACAGAGGAGGGATCCCTCTCCCAGGAGGGACAGACAGGCAATAGATGTCTCGTGTACAGAATAGATTCACAACAGAAAATCAAAGTATATACAATAATAATGACATAATGTAGGTTGCAAAACATAAGTGTAGAGGACGGATCCAGAAATGATAGCACATACGTTATGATGAAAATGATGCAATTGTAGTACATACTGTATAATTGTGATGAAAAGTGTAGAATGCAAAACGCAAGGGAAGAGGATACAGAGAAGTATACAGAAGGACAACCGAGCAGCTCCAGGTGAAGCCCCCCGAGAAGGACCCGAGCAACCCCCCACCCCACAGTCACAGATCCAGATTCTGCATCTCCAGAGGCCGAAATACCTGCTGAAAGTGACAGTGAGAGAGAAGAGAGGGACGAGAAAGCACAGCACTACGGGAGAGAGAAGATCCAGCACAAATTAGTGTTCAAAAAGTCACCAAAATGAAGCATTTGAACGTCAGAATTAAAAAATTTCCCCATACAGGGGGAAAACTGCAAAAAGGTCCACTTTTTGAAAAAAAACAGAACCCCCTCTTCCACGAGGCCCACCACGGGCCTGAGTCAGGAAGGGTAGAGTCTGGCGTCTTTAGAGCTGGACCCATTTTGGGGAATAAAATTAAGGGTATCTTCACCTCCGCAATGATTTTTACCATTTAAAAAAAATCTGTTTCTTGTGTCCCCCCCCCAACTTAATTGATGGAGTACACCCTAAACTTTAAGTAGCCAAACCGTGGGTTTCTCCACTGGCTCCGTTTGGTTCTTAAAGTTATTTGACTGTTTCCTACATTGGACAGAGATGTGCCACGGCCAACGCAGCATGGTAATTAAATGTTTTATCTTCCTCTAAGGTTAATTTTACTCATTTGTAGTGATTCTGCAACATGGCGTGGCACCAATCTATAACAGC
This sequence comes from Coreoperca whiteheadi, assembly GCA_011952105.1. Taxonomy (NCBI): domain Eukaryota; kingdom Metazoa; phylum Chordata; class Actinopteri; order Centrarchiformes; family Sinipercidae; genus Coreoperca; species Coreoperca whiteheadi. The sequence goes on from CM022480.1 coordinate 24,514,948, forward strand.
AAATGTTTCCTCCTCTCTACAGAACTGTGACAATGTAACTTTGCCATCATCTCAAAGACGCGCCTGAGGGACTTAGTAAGGCTTGTCAAGCAGCCACCTTATGTGAGGCTTATGAGACGCACAAACTGCACCGTATGATTCTGCTTATTTTTTTGTATTGGTGTAGTCTATCATTTCATTTCTTAAACCTCCAATAACAGATTTGTTTGGGGCAGTGGAAACACGTTCTAAACACAACACTGACATATCATCCCCTTTTAAGTTGGCTGACTCGTTGCATATTTACACACCCAGCAGTTACAGCAAATTTAAGTCCAATATTCATTCTCTTTTAGCTCTGTTTTTGGTTTCTAACAACTCCTGAGCGACGGCAAAATCCTCACTCGGACTTTGGGCGGGGCCGAGTAGCGATTAAGTGTGTGAAAGTGTGTGTGCGTGGGTTTTTTTTTTTTAATCTTTAAATTTTGGGGGAACGTGTCCCCCTGTCCCTTGTAAATGGTAAATGGACTGCATTTATATAGCACTTTTTTTTCCACCTTAGCGGACCAAAGCGCTTTACAGGTTGCCGCTCATTCACCCATTCACACTCCGATGTATCCATTGTGTCAATTACGCGCATGCTCCTGAGAGGAAAGTGTGGCTGTTAACTGCTCCAGTACGTTCACCAGCTAGTTGCAAACTCTGTTTGGTGATGAGCAGGTAGTGTACAGTGGGTTTTTAGAGGTTTTTCACTGAAAGCAGCTACCTGCTGTTTGCTGAAAACAACATTTGGGAGAGGTGAGAGAGAACCAAGGAAAGTTGTGGGCTGGACAGCTGATCAATGAGCTGAAACTCACTATAACATACTGTATACTGAATTCTTAACTATACTGATACTTCTAAAAAGTGCCATTACAATGCAAGGCTTGGGAGTGGTTTATACCGCAGGCAGTGATGAGTTTGGGGTGAAAAAGAAGAAGCTTCACACAACTGTGTAAACATGTAAACTTTCCCTGCTGTTTAAAATTTCTTAGAAAGATTAGTAACAAAGTAACAAAGACATCAAAAATCATAACTGTAGTGGATGTACGCTGCTCCTGGACATCCAATCAAAACAGGTCATTGGGCATTATTTAAAGAGCCTGTTCATATTTTCCATAGGGATACACATCAATGCATTTTATGGCATACAAAATGAGAGAGAAATAATAACCTCCACTTACAGCCTCTATAGATCAACAACGACATCCGTCCCTGCAGACATGTTATGGTTGTGAGATAGACTTCTTTCTGCTTCAGTGGGAGGAGAGTGACAAATAACAAGAGTACAATATAACACCCTGTACCTTTATATTCAACCGGAAGAGTTCTTTAAAAAGTTTTTGAGTGCCTCGATCCTGAAAAGTTTGTTCAAATTAGTTCAAGAATTATAGTAAATCTGGTCACATATTTTTACAGACTGTGTGACAAACAGACTGTGTCATCTGGCCCAATAAAGCTGCAGAACTGGCACAGATTAACTATTCATAATGCTAGTCTCTCTCTTCCTCTCTGGCCTTATTCACAGTGCTCCAATTAATCAGCCTTAAATAGATGGACAGACCTACATTACTGACACAACTCCTCATACACCATGTACTATTAAATACACAGACACCACAGGCTGTATGTACTGGTGTGTGTGTGGGAGCGTGTATAACTCATCTTGTGGGGACATGCATCTGTTTACGCAGTCACATTGTGGGGACTCGCGTTATTTTTGGGGAGCCCCATTACATAAGTCATTCAATTTTAGGGTGAAGACTTGGTTTGAGGCTAGGGTAAGGTTAGGTTTGGGTTTCTTAGGGTAAGTCTCCAGAAAAAGAATGTAAGTCAATGTAACATATTCTGAAGTGATGGAAACACGAGTGTGTCTGTGTGTGTGTGTGAGTCATAAAAATATTGTAATCATAAATAAAGAAATTAAGGAGTAGTTGTAATACAATTCTTGTAACCATGACTGGTGCAAGTTAGCTGTGTGTCACTGATGCATTAAACTAATTTCCCAGTTATTAGTGATTAAACAGATTATTGCTCTATTTCACTTTGATATCAGTGAAATCCCAACACCTTTAGAAAGAAGTATTTCGATTGTTCTTTCAGTGCATTGCTATCCTCATTAACAATAACCTTTTTGAAGAAATTTAAATCTGCAACATCTCAAGAAAACGCCAAGAATTAAAACCCCTTAGCATTCCTGTCAACTTTGCCTAAAGCGCTTGAAAAAAAGGCATACCCAAAATAAATTGCACACTGTTCTTGAACCATGTGGAGTATATGCATGGTTATATGTGACATGTTTAGCTTTTGTTTTTCCTGAGTTTTTGCATTTCCCGTCCTTACCTGTAAACCCCCCCAACGTACCGCCGGTGGAACATAGGACTGTCCCAAGAGAGCCAAGACACTAGGAGGCACGGGATTTCCTTGCTTTTGGCTTTATTCTTGGATCTTGTAACATTCACTCTATGACAATTTGGAATTTGGAAAATCAAAGTTGCTCCCTTTCCTCACTACTAGCTATGATTTACTCAGCTCTACCCTAGGTTAATGAATCCAATAGTCTCACATTCAATAATTTAGTCCCAGATAAGGAGAAACTTTGGCTGGCAGAAATGCTCTGTGCTACTCCATGGACCGACAATCATACATTCACTCCATCACTCTATGACTCGTCATTTAATCAATGGAACCTCAACGGCATACATTCCATATGAGACTTAGTTATTGGCAAGATTTTTCCCACGTACCATCAAGTACGGGAAAAATGTAATACCTAACACAGACCTTTTCAAATATTTGCAAATTCGTTGTTTTTGTAAAAAGAACACGTCTAGCATTTCCCAATGAGTCAGATACATTGCTCTTGTCCTACCCGTTAACTAAAGGAGTTATATCAAAAACTCATGATGCACCAGCCCACATAGACTGTACAGCCACATTGAGCCATCTGAGAGAGGCCCGGCGGGTGGATCTGGGAGTGGCAATCACGCAAGGTTGGTGGAGAAAGGCCCAGGATCATGTCCATTCCTTTTCCGCATGCACCAGACACGGATTGTTGCAGTTGTTACACAGGCTACCCCTATCAAAGCTGAGACTCTCCAAGATGTTGTCCTACAGTAAATCTTGTGTTTCGATGTGGACTGACACCGGCTTCATTAGCATACATGTCTCGGAACTTCCCAAGCATTGTTAATTATTGGACTAAAATATTCCCAACTCCGTTACAAAAGCAACTCAAACCAGACCCAATTCTTGTTTGGAGTGAAAGCAGTTAAAATAGAGCTGTCAAATATCCGATATAATATGATACATTTTATGACATTGTTAGCGTTAAGATTGATTTTGTTAAACTGGAAACAGAAAACCCCACCAGCCCACTTAACCATGCTGAGAGACGTGATGAAGCACTTAGTTAGAAAAAAGATCATTTTCACCAAGAGGAAAGGTGAATATGTTCTATGATATGGCAACCTTTTATAGACTATTTCAATAGGATAGACCCATGACTGGCAATTGACCACACAGTGTTATCTACGGTGATATCTGTTTGTTTTTTCCCTCCCTTGTAATAGTAAATGTACAACATATGTGCACAGAACATATGTGTCTGCATTTAAAAAGTAACAAGCAGAAGGAAAAAATAAGAAGCAATTATCTTGAGACAGACACCAAACAGGCCAAAGTGAGTACCATTCCACCATCACGTTAAGTCTTTATTTGTACATTAATGCAATTCAACAAGGCTTGGGGATACAGCACACAATAAGAGTTCACACAAGTCATCGTTTTCCACTAAGAATTCCTCACAGGTCTTAGTTCTTAATCACCACAAAGCTTTAACAGTGATCAGCGTTTACATGAACAGCAAAGTATTACGCATATGGCCTGATATTACTGGATTTTACAAAAGTCAGTGAAGGATGTATAAAGTAATTTATGCTTAATATATCACAGTGAAACTAGAAGTCTTGCCACACTTTAATGCGAGAGAAAATCAAAGATTATTTCATTGATAAAAATAGTATTTACAACTATCTGGCTTATCCTCTCATTTGGTCCAAAATTTGAGTTTTAAAGTTTAGTTACTCAGACAAAAAATCCTTCCAGCAGACATGTAAAGCAGCAGGGTTAGAAAATATCTCATTGTTCCAATAGAAAGCAGGTTTTCAAGTGCTACACCTCATAGTGCCAATCGTTTAATATATTAGAGAGAATCCGACACAGGTTACATTTAAAGAACAGTGTCATGTAAACAGCCTTTTTAAAAAGAGACGCCAGCCAGAACCAAAGGTCTGTAAATGCCATAGCCCTGCCCCACTTCTCCAACAAGAAACAGTCAGATTCAAATGAACAGCACAGCTCTCCATACATGATCATGTCGAGATGCCAGAGCTGGCAGAGAATCCCCAAGAAACTGCCTGGAGCCCAACTGTGGAGCTCCAGGGGGAAACTGGCCCTGCTAAACTGGATCTTCGGCCACGTTCCAATGCAATCTTTCACATAGAACAAAAAGGAGGACATATGAGATTGTATAAGTGAAGATCATGGCTCTCATAACACATGCACCCACTCCGTGTGTTCATATGGCTCATATGTGAAATGTGGGTGGAATGTGTACAAAGTACATGGAATATCACGATGTAAGCCTGGCCGCGTCTAAGAGCAAATTATGTCATGTTACTAAAAAGATACGCGCCGCAATTTTAATATTACACTCGCAGGTCTCAAAATGTAAGGCTGGATTACTAACAAAGTGCAATGAGATAACTTCTGTTAGGAATTGGCGCTACATTAATAAAATTGAATTGAACTGACACCGGATGTTAAGTAACTGGACAGCGTAGCATTATTGTATAACAACACTGAGGCTGAGCTATGGAGCTTGGAGCTAGTGTTATTCGTACAACCAGAAAATAAAATAGCTAGTTGAATTTTAAAAGTGTTTGATATTTGCATGAATCTGGAATACCAAGTAATGTAGGTGGAGGAAAGAGAGGACTTGGCTACATTAGCTTTGGTGAAGCCTGTGCGTCTGAGGGACAGTTGCAGTGGAAAGGAGAGAGGAAATGTGACGAAAACGGCTAAAAGAATTAAGAGTTGTGGAGAAGGTAAGAGACAAGAGCCCCCTCTCAGACCCACTCTGACCACTTTTAAAACAACACTGCTTTCCAAGCACCAATCAGAGTGCACCAGATTATAATGCAATTTAATGTAACATTGGAAAGAAGAACCTAAAACCCAAAGTAGTTCAGAATGTTAACCGGCATGAAAAAGAGAATATGAATTGGCAGAAAGTCTCTCTGCTGTGAGAGATAGAAACCGGAGGCAGATCCTAACCAACTGCACCACAAATTGGCAATCAAAAGAGGAAGACACAAAAAAATCATGGCAAAACAAGAGAAAACAGAACACGTGGTCACTGTTCGACAGGCGACGTCGAGACAGAAATGCACTTCCTTCTACAACGTAAAACATTCAATGAAATAAGGAACATTTACTTTAGCAAGTTCAACTCCGTAATTTTCAGATTTCAAAGAGCTATAAATGGCCTTTGAAAATTAAAAATACTCATGGGAGAAGGAGACAGGGCAGACCTTGCTGCCCGATATGTATCAGCTTGCCACAACCTGACGGACAGTGAGTGACCTAGACACACACAGCACACGCATGCATTCACACACACACACACACAGACACACACATTGAAAAATGTTGCAGTATTTATATAGTTCTCACTTACTGTATTTGTATTTTCAAAACTGCAAGTCTACATTTATACTTATTTAACTTATCTGTATATATATTTTTTTTTTCCACAGCACAGTTCTTCTGTTTATGTACATGTTTTTATTTCACACTTGCTTTTGCAATGTCAACGGCTGTTTCCCATCCCAGTAAAGCCCCACTGAACTGAATTGAGATGACAATGATAGAGAGCAAATGTGTGTGTGTGTGTGTGTGTGTGTGTGTGTGTGTGTGTGTGTGTGTGTGTGTGAGACAGAGGGAGGGGGAGAGAGAGAGCTACGTCATGTAGCGAAATCTCTATTTCTATTCTTGTAGGTTGAATGTGTTTCGGACTATAAGGAAATCAGTGAAATGTCTTTGTGAAACGGACTCCCTCCTGTTTAACCTATGTTGCCTAGCATCGGAGATGGCAGGACTTCCTTAGTTATGCTGCTATAGGCGTAGACTGCCCATGATGCACTGAGATCCTCTCTTCTCCTCTTCCTCTCCATTTGTATGCATTTTTATCCCAAGATAAGTTACTACCTCGACATCTTCTCTCTCCCATAGTTTTGTGCTTTCTCCTCTCTCTCCTCTCTCCCTCTGTTGCATTCAGCCGGTGCTTCTGCCTCTGGAGCTGTAGAGTCTGATCCATGATTGCAGACCACCTGCTGCCCCCCTGCTCGACGATCATTCCAATTATTATAATTGTATTAATATCAATATGTCTCTGTCCCTGTCTCAACCCAACCGGCAGCGGCTGCCCACCCTGAGTCTGGTTCTGCCAAAGGTTTCTGCCTCATAAAGGAAGTTTTTCCTTGCCACTGTCACCAAGTGCTTGCTCATGGTGGGATTTGTTGGGTCTCTGTAAATAATATTATAAAGATGAGGGTCTAGACCTGCTCTATAGGAAAAGTGCAATGAGATAACCTCTGTAATGAATTGGCACTATATAAATAAATTTGAATTGAGTAATGAGTAATTGATTACAGTTTTCAAGTAACTTGTCTAACACTGCAAGATGTAGATTCCATGATTGTAATGGATTTTGCAGAGGCTAACACACCCTATTGTGTTTATATGGTACATATTCCTACATAAATTTGTGTAATCAAGTTACCACAAACTGACACACGAAAAGCTGTTTTCATTTTGCATAAAAAAGATAAAATACACCCATCTTACCCCATCAATCTCGATCAAGAAATATGGCTACAGCATCCCCACAGCAGATTCACCCTCCAAATTATTTTGCCATCACCTTCACTCTCAACACTAAACACACACTAAGACACATTCAGCTGACCTGGAACAGTTACTGCTCACTGCCCAATTTGAAATTCAAGTGCAACTTTAAAATAGCCCATCTAAACTGCTTAGGAAGTGATTTGTTTGTCAGGCCATGACTTCCCACACATCCTTTCATAACCACATCATGTTGTAACAAGAATTATACTTGTGTAACTGGCAATAATTTGTTAACCTGCCACTGTCCCTTTGTCACACTTGTAATAGGATAACAAATCTGATAACACTGCACTCTCTTTTAAAGGTGCTACATGTATCATTTTTAACATCAGTAAATGATTACCACATTCATTTTGAGACATTAGTATAATTACTCAACAACAAGACCACTGCTGGGATGATTGGCAGCTCTACAAGCCTCCACACCGCATTTTGCATTGTGTGCCACAACTTGGATTTGGAGGGAAATCTTCTGGATTGCTTTACTTTCTGAGCAAACAGTGACAAATGGCGGAGGGGGGGGGTTGAGAGGCAAGTGGGGAAAAATCATCTCCTTTTTATCCTCTTCAGTTAAGCCAAAGATGCCACGGAGGCGAGGAGAGACAGGATGCAAAGGGGATTATGGGAGATGAAGTGTCAGGACTAGCACTAAAAATACCACTGGTGTGAGACAAAGGCTATCAATCATCTCAACTAAGGTCTCATTGTTTATGTCAGTTATACCAAGCTATCTGATGATAAATCGATGTTTAGAAATGTTACAAACAGAACCTCTAAGTAAGTGTAAGACTGCATTTACAATTAGTATTTGGCTGTATAAATAAAATTAAACTCAGCAATTATTATACGCGTCACTCAGGCAACACTTTCCACATATGTAACAGAATACAGCATGAATCTGTAAGCATATTGCTCAATTATTACATTCACAATTTAAAATCTAATTGATAAATTAAACATTTAAATTAAATGTTATTACTAAATCCTTCCATTATTTGTTCATGTCACATATATTTCACTCTATAATTATCTCAATGTTCTCAATTATCTCAAAAATATTATTGGCACACTTAAATACACTGTAAAGTTGTAGGTGATTATAAAATACATTGTACACTGTAAAGTTCAACCTCAGTCAGTTTTAAAAAGTCAGTTTTTAAAGTACATATATGAAGTAGTAAGAGCAGGTGTTAAAGTGAGGCATTAAATGGGGAAGGAAGTGTAATTTAAGGCCTGAGACACATTAACATCATTAGATCTTTATAAACCAATAACACAATGTTAGACTCCGACACAAATATTGTTCTCCGACTGTAATCATTTTTATGTGTTATTGTAACTGAATTCCTATATTGTAATAATGTTTAAATAGAGGTGACCGAGCCAAATTACTGACAATGCCTGATATGTGAATTCTGTTTAAGGGTGGATTTTCCTTGTAGTTGTGTATATCCTGTACAGTACATTCAGCAGAATAAAAAACCCACACAATTATTCATATTTATTATTTAGATAGAGAATAATGTGACTGTGGAACTAATAAATCAACCCTGTGTTTCAAAATCTGACTGTTGATAAAACATATTAGGAGTGACACTGTGCATATCTTACCTAAGTGTTCTATCAGTGGCCGTATTTCCACATAGTCGCAACCTGAAGGTTTCTGTTTAGCCTGAGTCTCACACTGTCTCAAACTTAAACTGATTATATACGATATTGTGTAGGCTAATCTAAGATAATGCAACAATTAACTGGTCTTTTTTGCAGCCTTATAAGGTCATGAGATGGCAATGGCAGCAGCTAGATGCAAAATTTTACATTTACTGGCAAAAAAGCTGTAATTGTTCCAGCCACTAGTTTCTACAGAACAAGCTGAAGATCTTATCTACCTTTCTGCAACCAATTCAGCCTCAAAAAGCTCCTACTAAATGGTCCAAAAAAACCCCCATTTCCTTCACAAATCAACCAGAGGAGGATGACGACGGAGACGATGATGAAGACGATGAAGAAGAAGGGGAGGGTCTATGGGTCTCGCCTCCTTCCAGTTCCATGAACCTCATCAATGATGATGATGATGTCGCTTCCTTCTCTTTCTCCTTTCTGCTTCCTGTGCAGACTGACCTCTGGGCTGGTTTAAACTGCCATGTCACCTTCTTTGTTGTTGACGGCTGCTCTAGTGATGTCACCGGCTTCATCGGCGCAGTGACAGGCTGAGTTGCCATGGGAATGGCTTGTGTCACTGCCATGCTGGTGGTAACCCCGCTGACCTTCCTTGCTTTGCCATTGGTGTTTCTGTCTTGTTCTGTGAAGAGCTCACTCAGCACTTCAGGTTCAGTGGTTTCTCCGAACAAGTCCCAGCCCGGTTCAGCAGGCAACCGCTTGGGCCGTGCTATGCTGGCAGATTTGTTACCAGCAGCAGAGATTCTGGAGGAACGAATGGGATCGGAATCGGACAGGTCTGAGTCCCAGTCACTGTCCCCTGCCACTGAGCCACAACCCAGTACTGACAGATCAACAGGGCCAGATCCTGAACTCTCCGAGTCTGACTCCCTGGAAAAACACAAAAGAAAAAATCTCAGTAATATATTGTACTATAGTAATTTTGAATTGTAGTGAACAATAAATCCACTGGAATTTGCAGCCTATCACCAATCTATTAATCAAAAAAGTCCTCTGGAGGTGGGAGTTGAAATCCTTGTGGGGCCTCAACCAGACATTCCCGAATGGAAAATGGAATGTGAGATCGACAGATGGATTCCATCAAAGGTAATATGGATGCTGTACTGGACTGTCGTGGTGAAGAGGGAGCCTGAAGGCAACACTCAATTTACTGGTCGATCTACAATCCAACCCTCACCTACGGTCATGAGGTTTGGGTAATGTCCAAACAAAGCAAATTACCAGACCGTCAAAGGGACTATCACCCTTAGAGATTGGGTGAGGAGTTAAGAAACCTGGAAGGAGTTGAACTGCTGCTCCATTGGGTCGAAAGGAGCCAGTTGAGGCTGGAACCTTCTTGATTCCCCTCAGAGAGAGATGGAAGACATGGGTATGAGAAAGACATCTGGGATACCTCACTTAGCCGACTGCCACTGTGACCAAGATAAGTGGAGCAGAAGATGGATGGATGGATCTAAAGCTAAATTAACAAAATTACTTTGGAATGCTATTTTAGTTATTTCTCTGTTCCCACACTGAATTACAAACAATGAAATTCACTACCGCTACAGTGAACACACGAAAAAGCACATACCTGCCACTGTAGGGTGCAGTTCCTGCAGGGCCCAGTAGGAGACAGGCTGGAGCAGCCAGATAGACAAAACTGTCAGTGCACAGAAAGTCTCCTTCCTCTGGTTTTTGTGGGGCAAGGTGAGTCGGCTTGGCATCCCGTTCTGTATTCCACTGGTCCAAGTGTGTTTTCGTGCTATCTGAATGTTGCCATGCACTGTCTTGTTTTGTATCATGGGTGGGAAGTTCTGACAAAGAAGTGCCTTCACCCTGGGAGGCAGGTCTTGCAGACACAGCAAGGTAAACAAAGCTGTCCGATTGGACGAAAGGATCTAAGTCCCCACAGTCCAGCCCTAAGCTTCTGATTGCTTTTTGATTGGGATCTAGAAGGTGTTTGATTTGTTGTTTTGAGGGAGACAGAGGAAGAGGGGGACTTCCCATTAGGGTCACCTTTTTCCTGTGTGGTATTTCTTCACTTTTTGGAGCATTTAGAGTCGTGGAGCCCTTAATGTCTGTTTGGTCGACTGGGGTCTTATTAATTGAAACCGTTCCTATCTTATCAACTCTCCTTCCATTCTGATCTTTCCCTCTCTCTTCATCTCCCCCTGTCTTTCCACGACCTGCTTCCTCTCGTTCACCATCTCCTCCTATGTCTTCATGCAAGGAAGTGTTGAGGAGTGATGGGTAGCACCACTGTAGCTCTGCACTCTCCTCCCTCCCCCATTCCTTTAACCCTCCATCGTCCCCGTCTTTCTCCAGTGACGTGCTGCTGCTGCCTAGGTCGGAGCCACTGATTGGCTGGTCGCTGTCAGAGCCAGCCTCCTCCTGGCTCTGATTGGATAAGGAGAGGAAGACGCCACTAGAGTCCGACTCCAGCGTTACGTTGGAGTCTGGAGAGCTGTCCTCCTTAGTGGAGCTAGAAAAATGACAAGTCAGTCAAATGACTGCTACATCCCCATGTGTCTGCCAAGCTCATGTGACTTCTGATGCTCTCTCTACCATTGGTAACAACAGATTCCATCAAATTTGTCATAACCTACTTTCAAGGCCATTGATTTGTTTTCATCTCTCAGCTTCACAAAGCACGTGTTTTATGGCTCTAATTTGAATGCTTGCACAGATGTCTAGGGTGATGGACACATCATTTGAAGGACATGGTATGGATAGGATTATGTCTTAATTTATTAGCCAAGAACAAAACACATATTGATGGAAAGTTGATTGTTATTATGATCTGCGGAAGCCAGATTCAGGGAACAGCATTTTGATACAGTTGCTTTCAGACCTAATTCATTTGATGCAAATTAAATTACTTACTTACTAACTTACTTCTACAGTTCATGTGCTGTGCTGTCTTATGTGCACCTGACACCTAATCACTTCTGAATAGTTTTATAATGGTCAAGATCACAAATGTTACCCAGAGCAAATACAACTATAGGGTGTTAAATACTGTAAAAAGAAGTCAAACATACAAACTAAATTTTATGAGATAATTAGATAGAGATGATTAGTTAAAATGATATTAAAAAAATTGAAGCCATATATACTGCATTGCAAATACACCACCAATGTGCAGTCAAAAATCTCCAATCTCCAAATCACAAATATGTACACACAAATCTACTTAATTAATTGTTGAGCATCTTTCTTGTCTAATTCCTTTACTATTACTATTACTTTTCTGTTCTGATTCATTGATTACATATGGAGTGCCTCAAGGCTCAAGTATGGGCCACAACCATTTTGTTTATTTATATAACTCATGGCTCAGACTCAAGATGTTTTGCGCATTTACTTGACATGTAACAAACAAAACACGATCAATTTTAAAAGCGAGAAATCTTGACAACTCTGTATGGTACACCACCGCAAGTCAACATTGGATTCTGATATATTTCATTGTTCTGTGAGTATATATCAAAAAATATAAGAATAAAATGAAATGAGAAATAAAAAGAAAAAATGACATCCAAAATTATATTTTGTTGTTTAAATCCACTTTGAAATTCTCAGAAACATAAAATGTTACATGTGGCATGATCCATGTCAAAAGTGTGACTCTGGCACCCGTAGAATTAATTTAAAATATCCAGATATCCCAATATAAGTCATACATTCACTAAACTTACCCAAAACACCAGTGAATATCAATTTGGATTTTGTTTTTGCACCGTGCGGTAAACTTCCAGGATGTATGTCAACATACAGTTCAGAGTCAGTGCTGACAATAACCATTTTCGAGGAATTACCTTGTGCCAACAGTGGAAGTCCCAGCCGATTTAGTTGACCAGTCAACAGGAGGTCTGTCTGTGTCTATAGCTGGTGAGGCCATAACAATGAGCTCCAAACTGACCTGGGATCTGCTCCCCACTCCTGGAAAATATAGCACAGATTCAACAAAATTAAACAAGAGAAAAAGGAGATATTATCAGTACATTATGCTATCCATTTCCCTCCTGGTCGAGCCTTTGGAAATTTGATCACAGTCAGTGGATCAATATTTGCCATTGTCTAGTGAATCTTGAAACATTTGTTCATTTTTCTAGCTGAGGACTTTCTGCAGGATTAGAAAAGTTACACACACATAGGTGTCTGAAAGGATCATTTTGTTAGTTAAACTGCCAGAGCCAACAAATCCTAATCTAGGTAACATGGTGGAGAATGGGTCAAAATGGAGGAGGACAAACAACCAAGCCCCAATCCAAATTTCTCTTTAAGCTTTGATATCCCTTTAATGGAACAATAATCCTGACGCTGCTGCTACTGTTCATAAAGCTTTTCAAAATCCCAACCTTCACCCCAACATCCATAGCCTCTGAGCATACCCTAGGGAGCAAATTATTGTCAGAGCCTAGATGCCAAACATCAACACTGTACATATTCAACGTTCACATAATAATCCAATCCACTGTTTGGTACCTTTTCGCAACCACACTATATACAATTCAAGTGATTCAACCTCGGGTACTTTGGTAAAAACCTCTTACAGATAGATCTCAGTTGAGCCATAAACATGTGAACTATTTATCACCTATTTTGGAAAACTGGTCTTAGTGTTGACGTGGTCCGTTTAACTGAAAAGTGGCAAGGAACCACCTGGTAGAGCTCATGCCCAGGTTTTCAGTGGGGTGCCCCAGTATCTTAAGGCTGAAATAATTTATGAAATATCTGAAAAAGCCAATGTGTTATTGAAAACTATTTTAATATTCCATATTTTATTGTGTCTTTAGACTAATATTTTCCCTTCATGATCACTATATAAAATTTGCATAGTGAGATGAGCTGTGCATCAAGGGAGACAGTAACGATAAACTTAAAGATAAAATCAAATTTAGAAAGACTTGGGAAGCAGGAAAGGACAAACTGCACAAACTGTATTGCATTGATGAGAAACAATGCGCTGAGCAGTGGCAGCTGGCCAATTTAGGCCGCTAGGGCGCCACCTTCCTTGAGGCACATTATTATTATTAATAATAATAATAATAATAATAAATTAAACAAATTGTCATGCACCCAGAAATATGTGTAAAATATGATAGAAAATCAACTGCACAACATATATGCTTTTCTTACATGTCCCCTCCGCCTGTCTGCATGGCTCAGCAGCTCTGGGCGGATGGAGAAATCACCCACACGAGGCCCATCAGCATCCCCAAACCCAATCCGAAGAGGGCAATTATTTTATCACCCACTGCTAGTAGGTCAGGACCTTCTTTTATACAGTCTACAGGCACAATTTTAACTACATGACAGTGGTGAGCACGATCACTAACTTTCTCCTCCACGACCCAACCCTAACTTGGTAATATCTCTCCTCCAAAATCCATTGGCGAGGGGAACTTTGGCAGAGAAACTATGGGTGAAAGAGCTGGGCCCAGATCAACCTGACATCGCAATCAAACAGCAGGCTAGAGAGAAAGGGAAGCAGTGTGTGTGTGGTAGCTGGTACACCAGAAAGGCCTGGCTAGCTAGATGCTGCCATGCTAATGCCTTGTTCTTCTTTCTGTGCTTGCTTTTTAAAACAATGGGGACAGATCCAGCATGGACAGTGAGTGTGGAACTATGAGAACACCAGGACACACATGGACAATTCTGTCAAGCTAACGTTAGCCAATTTAGGCAGAGTGAACGTCGCTACACAGCTGGACGGCGGCCACAGGCTTGCGGTGAGGAAACAATGAGGAGGTGGATAAAAACAGGCACATTTTATCCAAAATAATCGATTATGTGAAGTCTTATGGAACTTCAAAGTTGGCCTTACAAGGGCATGACGAGACTGACTCCTCGGACAACCCTGGCATTTTCAGGGGTTTGGAGGATTTTGTTGCCTCCTTAGACAGTGTGCTGGAGTTGCACCTAAGATTAACGTTTTTCAAGGCATGTCAAAGACAGTACAAAACGAGCTGTTGGACTGCATGCCGTCAGTGCTAAAGCATTACATTCTGGAGGAAGTAAAGAGTGCTGATTTTATCGCCATTCAAGCTGACGAAACGACTGACATTTCCACTCACTGCCAGCTGATGCCTGTGCTAAGCTACGTTGACGCCAACAGTAACATCCAACAGCGGTTTTTCATGTTCATTACTAACTGCCAACAACATTGCTACAGCAACGCCTGTGTGGGTTTCGAAAATAAGATGTTCTCATGTGTTTATCAAGGTGTTACTTAACTGCAAAGTAGTAATTACTTTTTGATACCTTCACATTTTTGCATTAAATCATACTGGGATGTTTTACAAAATTAATTGGATGTGGCACAGCCCTACCTAGAAAATATTCAACCAGCCGCCACTGGCCCTGAGGTTTGACATGTTCTAAAGTCAAGCTCACCTGGAGAGTGACTTCTTCTCACAAAAAAAAAAATAATGGACAAAACAGTAATAGACTACTATATTTAGCAAGTTTCAGAAAATCAGGTTCCTGTTATCCTGTCAGAGGTTCTCCGTTACCTTCCTCATTATCCCTTTCTGAAGTCATATTACAGCACTGTCCTGATATTAATGAGGAAATACTGGAAAACAATGTCTGTGCCTGGCAACTGATTAATACATCCGTTCAGAACAATGAACAATTCACTCCGCTGGCTCTAACTCACCACTTGTTATTTTGAGACATGTATAAATGAAATAATTCACATCCAAAATCGCAGCCAAACTCTCAGACAGTCACAAACAATATAGGCTAGTGCAATTGCTGACATCAGGAAAGTGCTCAGTGTATACAGTATATAATATTGCTGTTTTGACTGGTCACAAAATGTAATAAACATAAACCATGAACACAAAAATGTGAAATAATGGGTTTCATTCCAAATGGTACATCTATTTTTAGCAATCTTTCTGTTATAAATTCAAAGTATCCAAGCCCAAGCCAAGATAACCCTGAAGACATCACTATGACATAATCACAGGCTTTTTTTTCCAAAAATGACAAAGCTTTTCCATATCTATTATAGCTATTATACAACCATTTTCAAGTAGTAGGCTAGTCTCCATGACAAATAAAGTGACCAAAACATCAATCCAGTTCCTTTTTAACAGAATAAGTTCAAAATAATATAAATCCGGTATGTTATTGCGGCACATGAATGACTAAATAGGGGAAGAATGAAAACAAACAGTGAACAGAAAATCCATAATACCTACCGGTCAAGAGAGCAGCTTTCTCTCTCTGTGGCCCAGGGTGTGTTTGATACATGTCAGCTCGTTCCCTCTGTGGCTCCAACAGTGTTTGGTATAAATCCTGGGTGTCCCTATGG
This sequence comes from Coreoperca whiteheadi, assembly GCA_011952105.1. NCBI lineage: Eukaryota > Metazoa > Chordata > Actinopteri > Centrarchiformes > Sinipercidae > Coreoperca > Coreoperca whiteheadi. The sequence goes on from CM022480.1 coordinate 24,530,927, forward strand.
GGCTGAGACAGGTCTAGGTGCTCTAGGTCGGAGTCCAGCTCCCTGGCTCTCCTTTCTAACTCTGTCAGGCTGAGCTCCGACGCTGCTGAAGAGGGGGGATGGGAGCCCCCAAAGCCAATCGGGGGGCGGAGAAGAGGCCAACGTTGAAGGGAGCCCGAGAAGGAATCTGTATCACCTCCTCCTCCTCCTCCTCCTCCTCCTCCTCCTTTCTCCCAGCCATCATCCCACAATGTGGTGACCATCTCAAGGACAGCGTCCCAACTCTCCATCTTCCCTTCCTCTGCAAATGTTCCTTCTTCTCCTCCCTCCACCTCACCTTCTTCTTTCTTTAATTTAGCCACCATCTCCTCCAACTCTTGTCCATGCCACTCTTGTATTCCATCCTTAATCTTTATTCCTCTATCCTCCAAATTTTCACATTTTATTTCTACATCCTTTTCCTTTTCAACATCTTCCTTTTTGTTTCCATTCTCTTGCACTTTGCCTTCAACCCTTCTCTCTGACTTTTCTCGTTTGACTTCCTCCACCAGTCCCGCAGGGACAGTAACCCTTTCTTTCTCCTTACCCACTTTCTCCTCCCTTTTGTCTTTCTCTTCTCTCCTCTCCTTGTCTCTCTTATCTTCTTTCCCCTTCATCTCCTCCCTCTCAGTCTTCTCCTTACTCTGCTCTCCTTGTTTCTCCTTGCTCCTGTATGTCCTGGGTTCTTCCTGCTCTCTGCAGACCCTCCAGTGCTCCAAGTTCTGCTCCTTCAGGGAAGCCCTACCCACCAAACTGCCCCCCTGTCCTGGTTCTGGATGGGAGGGCTCTTTAAGTGAGCATCGTCCCACAATACTTGTAATATTCATTACGTTTGTTAGTGGGTTCTCTGAGAAGTGGCCTTGACTGGTGTGGAGGTGGGAATGGGGGCGCCTCTTCTCTAATGCTGAGAGGACAGAGGGGAGTGGGGGGAGAATAGGGAGGTTGTGGAGTGCCCCACCCTGACGAACAGTCCTCTTTCTGACAATGATTCGGCGAGGCCAAGTTGACTCAATGCCCTCAGTGGGGCCTGTAGACTCAAGGTCTCCAAGCCCTCTGCTTAGTCGTGGGCTGACCACACCTGGTCGGAGCCCTGTGGCCGTGCCAGGTCGAGTCCTGGAGCTAGACTTGGATGATTTGGACTTCTGGGATCTGGAAACTTTCTCTACATGGCTAGATTCAATTTTATCAATTTCTAAAGGTTTTTTGTCAGACTGATCTGCAGGGGCAGTATCAGTTTTATCCACAGCCAGAACATTTATCTTAGTTTTATCTGTAGTCTTATTGCTGTTCTGGATTACACTGACAACCCCAGTCTCAGTATTACGCTTAGTCCCTGTCTCATTACTAACCTCAGCTTCTAGTACTGCCTCAGGCTCAGATGTAGGAGCAATCTTAACTTCTGTCTCAACTCTAGCTACTCTGGACTCTGCTGCTGAACCAGCCTCATTGTTAACTGTAGGTACACCTCCAGCTTCTAGTCCAATCATATTCTCCACCTGCCTTGAGCTAGCTTTAGCCTCAACCCCTGCCTCAATCTCTGGCTTCATCCCCAGACCAGATCCAGCTCCAATATCAACTTTATCCCCAGGTCCAACCCTGTTCTCAATGTCAGTCACAGTTGAAGGTATAGGCTCAGCAATAGGTTCTGGTTTAGCCACACCCCTTCCATTTTTTTCTCCACTCCTTGTACCTCCCTTGTGTCCCTCCTTGTTTACAACTGGAGCCATATTTTCTATCTCCACCCCAGATTGCACTTTTCCTTCCAAATCCCATCCCCCTGGTCTTGTTTTCACCTGAGAGCCCATTCTTGTTTCAGACCCATTTTTAATGCTAGCCCTGGATCCGTTGTCATATTTGTTCCAATTTTCAGCTTTATGGTGTTCTTGTATTCCACCCCTGATTTCCACCTGTGACATGTTTCCAGCTCCAACTTCACTTACTAATCTTGGCCCACACCCCGATTTGCTGTCAACTAACACCAAACCCACACTTCCATTGTCAAACTTGGAAACCATACCCCCACCCACATTTTCAGGGCCAACCTTTGACCCAGCTCTATTCCTACCCACAGCACCGGTGCCCATTCTGGGGGCAGCACTGGGGGAGGGTGAAGGTGAGGGCTGGGGGAGCAAAAGGGGTGTTGTGTCTAGAACCTGGTCAGGCTCTAAAAACACAGAGTCTCTGTTTGAACGCAGAGGAACTGGTCGACCATAACCAAAGGTCCCAAAAGTTGATGTTTCCCTCCTCTCCCTCTCCCTCGCCCTCTCCCTCTCCAGCCGGCCTCTCTCCCTCTCTCTTTCCCACTCTCGCTGGGCCCACCCTCTCTCCATCTCCCTTTCTCTCTCCCTCTCCCACTCCCTTTCTCGCTCACTCCGGCCCCATCCTCCTCCTCGATCCCTCATGTCCTGCTCGAGGTCGTGAGCAGACAGTTGGACCAGTGGGGCACGGTAGGGGGATCGTCTAAGCTCATGGGGTGGTGACAGCCTGAGGCTCTGAGTTTGGGAGTAATGCCTTGGCTGGATGACCTGGGGAGGGGAGCAGCGCAAACTCTGAGTCTGACTGGGGCGAGGTTTGGCAGGGGAGAAAAAGACTGGAGTATGGTAACCTGAAGAGAGAGGTGAACCAGAGAAGGGGGAAATAAGGGGAGAGGTAAGAGATGAGGACTGGCCCCCACGGGGAGGGTAGTGTCCTGGGTTCAGATACCCCCCTCCTGTGTCCATCATTTCGGTTGTAGTAAGCTCCAGACACTCCAGGTGTTTTGGAGGTGTGAAGACCTTCCAGGAATGTCGGCCATCTCTGCTCTTTGTGCTGTCTCCATGGTGATGGTGGTGGTGGTGCTTCTTGGATGAGGAGGAGGACACACCCGGCGCTGAGAATGAGGACACAGAGGGAGAAACTGATCGGGTGAAATGTCCTGGCGAATGGCAGCTGCTACCATCGGCATCCTGACTCCCAAGCTTCAATGAATCATAGATGGCTCTTTCGTCCAGTCGCCGCACAAATGAGGGGTTGGGAGTTAAAGAGCGGGGCTGCGGATCAAACATGTCAGCTGGAGACCTGCTAACCCTCAGGGAGCCGCTTGCAGAGTAGCTAAAACTCCCCTCCCCTCCACAGTCTTGCCTTACGGACCCACCAGGGTGATGGTGATGGCTGTCAATCTGTTGATTGATGCACATGGTATCGTAGATGGACCGTTGGGGTATGTAGCCATCTCCATATCCTCCTTCCACTGCCCTAGCTCGGCCTCCCACTCCCCCATCCCCAGCTCCATGTTTCTCCAGGCAGCAGGAGCTCTTCCTGAAACACCCAGGACGGCTAAGAGGCTTGCCCATGATTGGTCGGATGGCTGACGGTGGGAGGGGTTGGTGGGAGGCTCGTTTGAAGTTTGAAGGGTGAATTGTGAATTTGTTAATTTTACTAATTTTGAAAAATTTTGCTTGCAGAATAAATTTCAGAATGTGCAAGATGTATGGCAGCTGGCTTTGAGAGGGCCATGAAAAAATAAAATAACTGGAGAAATGTCAAATTCAAAATGTTTGCTTTTTCTTTTCTGGTACTGAAGCATATTCCTTATGTTTTAATGATAAGTCGGGACAATCTTTTGATCAAAGTATGGCATTGCTGAAAATAATCCATTTGTCAAAAGCTCCATGACATAAAAACAATGTAAATAACATGTCCAAATGAAATTTGTAAATGGAATCCTACTTTGAGAAATATTCCAACCAAGTTTTGAAGAAAAACATAAAGATATAAGACAAAATATGTCCAGTTTTTATGTCCACAGGGTTAGTGTTCTTAGCTCATCTTCTCTCCCACTATTTTCCAAGCATGACTGCGTTTGAATTTATTCTCGTTGTTTATTGTTCTGGCTGTCTGTTCAGAGCCAATTAAGTTTTTATCCAGTGGAGCGTTAGTCAGTCCGACACAGAGCCACAGAACAGTGAATGGAGGTTTGAATCCAGTCAACGCTTGTCTTCACATTCTGGCTGTGTTTGTCAATTACTGTCGTCTGTCTGTGGAAAACAAAGCAAACAACAAGGGTTTGAACCAAAGACAGCTTAAAATCTCTCCATAAATATCAAAGTGAGTGGATATTAGCATATTTAGTATTAAGATATTAGTTAATTAACACCGATGTGCTGGTCCAGTACAAGAGTTATCTCGTTCTGGGCATGAGACTACACATTATTACCAGAAAGCCTGTGTTACAAACTTGAAATGTGGGGTTTGACCAAGCAACGAGGGTCTAAAGACACTACTACATTCCATTATGGGAATCACAGGATCCAGTGTTGTTTGGAGCTTGACCCATACTAGGGAGTAAAATTCAGGGTATCTTGGCCTCTGCAGCTTGTAATCTGATCATTCATTTTTTTTAACTGTCCCATATCTGTGAGTCCCACAACTTACTGAAAGTTCAATTCTAAATTGCTGGAGTCTTTAATGTCAATCCAACAGTGCCTTCAGAGCATATTACAAACAAGTGAAGGGAAAGGTAGCCCACAGCTGTCTAAAACATAGCAAACCATTTCGTCAATCTATTGATTAGAATATTAGAATCACTTATGTTAAATAATGCACTTAGGTCAAACAGCACCAACCCAAGGACCAGTGACCATCAGTGGGTTACCAATAAAGCTGAGAAGAGAAGTTCTGTGCTGGGATTAGGGGAGAACCCGATTTACTTTGAAATTTCTGTTTTTAAACCTTCTTTGACACTGGTTTCTCAAAAAGTATTAGTCGTACTTTTTGTAATTTAAAGTTAAACATCACTTGAAAACTACTCACTCTCACTCACTCATTTTCTACCGCTTGTTCCCGTTAGGGTTCACGGGTGACTGGCGCCTATCCCAGTGACTTTGGGCCTTAGGCGGGGTACACCATGGACAGTGGCCAACTCGTCGCAGGACTTGAAAACCATGTTAGTACAAATGTGCTGTATTAAAACCCTTTGCGTTTTTCTTCCAAGGACAGGCTCAGCTAGGAACTGTAGCCCTAGCTGGCTAATTTTATAAAAGTTACATCTTAGAATTTATGACATACCAGCAGGTGAAAAACTTATCACAGCCAAGACAACAAAGGGTAAAAACCTCCAATGTTCTTTACATAGAACTTTGTTTTTCTCCCAACGACAGGCTGAACACAGCTATTTACTGTCATCCTAGTTTGTTAATCTCTTTGGTCAATTTTGTAAAAGATATATATTAGGACATACCAACAGTTTAACAACCTAATGGAGAATAACTCCTCACAGCCAAGACAACAAAAGATAAATATTTAGAAGCTATGTAAGATATGCAACGATATGTAGAACTTTTTTCTCCCAAGAACAGGCTAAACACTAAGCTAAATTCTGAAGCCCTAGATGGATAATGTCTGTTGTCAGTTTTGTTGAAGTTCTATATAAGATCATATACATACCAACAGTTCTGACCTAAAGGGTGGGAAACTGTTCATAACCAAGACCACAAAAGATAAATACTTCAAACAACTCAAAGCATTTTAAAGTTGGAGAGATGTTAATGCAACAGACTGAACCAAGCCGCCTTAAAGACCCATGCAAATTTGGTGCCAAAAATAAGATGACGTAAATATTCCTTCAAATCTGTTCCCTACATCAATATGAGAAATCAGAAGCAGAATTTGTCACCATGCCATAGTATGACATTGTGAAAATTTGGTTTGATGTTGACGTTCCTGCTTTGAATGTACCAAACTGTTCATCTACAGCAGCTAGCCTGCTAATTCCAGTTTTGTGTGGGATAACAACAGTACTTAGCATCGTTCTAAGTACTGTGGTACTGTTAGCTCCAAACGTTAGCTTACAGGAAGATAGCAACATCAAAAGAAAAAGGCATTCAAAACAAATCCACAGAAGTGTGGAATCCAACACACATACTGAGAGATAATAATAGAGATAACTATAATTTCACCACGCTTGAACCAGTTCAGACAGGGAAAAAAGTTAAAAAAGGAATGAATAAACGTTTACTTTTGAAAACTCAATTTAGACTTCTTTTTCTCCCATAGAGAAAAAAGCAGATTGACATTAATATATCGAAAAACATCTTTAGAAATCTTTCCACAGTAGTCCTGAAGTATCCATACAAACATCCATCTCAAATGTAATATTAAGGAGTCAGAACTGTCTAATTTGCATGTATTAGTGATGCCTTCCTCACAAATTAGTTCAGCTCCACCGAAGGAGCCGATTGATAGTTGAGAATCATTCTTAGTCTCTCCACCTCTTTCTCTATCTTTTCAGTGTGCCTTCGTTCTTAAACATTTTCTCTCCCTCTCTCCTTCTCTCTCTCTCAACGCTGCTGCTGCCATCTGCTCTATTTTCCCCCAATCAATAGAAAAGCCAGAACCTTATCAACATGGTCACAGTCATTAAAAGGCATCAGTCAATCCAGTCCGTCGATCTCAGTCCCATCCTGGTAATGTCTTGTCATTCTGCCTCAAATCAGCATCCTCATTTGGTTTTCTTACCGGCATCTCTGCCCCTGTCGTTTCTCTCTTTCTCTCTCTCTCTCTCTCTCTCTCTCTCTCTCTCTTTATCTCTGCCGTTTCGTTTTTCTCTTTTTCTGTTGCTTGTCTCCCCCCCCACCCTCTCTCTGCTGTGAATCATGCCTTCTGTCAGAGGAAGGTTTTTTTGACAAGCACTCTCTGCCAACCAACACACCAACGCAAACCCTCCTCCTCCTCCTCCTCTCACTCGCTCTCCTTCCTAGCTTCTCTTCTCCTCAATTCAGCCTCCTTTTACCTCTCTCCCTCCCATTTACACTCCACACAGCTTCAGGGATTTAAGACCTTTGGAGCTGCAAAGAGACCAACTTCTCCTTTCCAGCTGCTTCTCTTTTATCTCTTCCTCCATCTCACCTCTACCTCTCTTTTTCATCCCTCACTTGTCATCTGTCTGTATTGTAATCTTTCGATCTTTCTCTCTCTCCCTTCTCTCATTCCCTTCTAGATTTAGTTTGACCTGAGTGGGTTCCCCTTGGGAAATCATCACTGTCAGACATTTTTAAAATGAGGTAATGAAGGATCTATCTATCTATCTATCTATCTATCTATCTATCTATCTATCTATCTATCTATCTATCTATCTATCTATCTATCTGTCTGTCTCACATTCCTGTTTCAGTCTCCCACACAATCTTTTCTTCTCTTGCTCTCTCTCCATCCCTCTTGTAGCCCTCTCAGTTTGCCCTCTACCTCCCACTCTTCACCTCAGCGTTAATGCAACACGCATCACTGTGGAGGCGGCAGGGAGAGGGAGCGAGACAAAAAAAGAAAGAGCAACAATGGATACTCACGTACTGTACAGTGCAATTTAAAAGCATCATCATCATCAGCGACATCATTTGTCCACTAACAGCTGTGTGGAAAAACAGGATCTATTTTTTATCATTAAGAGATGTTAATGCAATTATCAGTAGTGTCATAATGTACATTTTCCACTCCTTTCTATGTGAATGATATAACAGCTAGCTTTTACATGTGCTGTACCAAACACTCCTAAAGTGAAATCCTCTGGTGCGCAGACAGTGATGTCTTTTTTATTTCCATTTTGTGTGGAATAAAGTGAAAAGGAAGAACAGAGTAGTTAGCTTGAGCAGCAGCAGCAGCAGCCACCATGTTTGGGCATTATATTGCGCCACCTACAGAAACACAAACTTCATCCAAATAAAAAAAATCCAAGGAAGAAGATGTCACCATGCTGCCCACATCGTTTGATTGACACACTGAGAGTCCGATCTCTTGGGAATCTGGTGAAAAACAAAGCACAAAGCAGTAAACACTGCATAAGGGATTGTACTCGGGCCCAAGGCTGCAATATTCTGTAAATGTATTTATTTTGATAATAGACGCAAATATCTAGAAATGTTTACTGTGTCAAAATTAGAGCCCAACCGATACCAACATCAATATTTGAGAATAAAAACCAAAAAAATCAGATTATGATATATAGGCCAGGAATGATTTGTCTCTACATCAACACATAATGTATACAAAAACGCATGATAAGGATCTCTTAAATATGGTCAATAAGGAAATGTGATCAAGATATTAAGTGAGTGGGACATTTTACAGTTGAAAAGTGCTCTCTGGTGGACACACTATATGTATAAATTATATAAACTGCACAAATTCCCTCAAATATTTTGTTGAGATTGAAAGTTAATTTCAGTCACTTCCACATTTCCATGACAACTGGGATGCTCCATCTGCTGAGTAAGATCATGTGATGTGAGTTGCAGAACAGCTACAAAGTGGCATTTCTTTATTGTAATTTCTTATCGGTTGACATATACTCTGATACCAATATATCTTTGATAAGCTAATATTGGACCAATATATAGGCTCGGTGCAAAATATACATTATGACAGACAACTACATCTGTTGGCAGATGATGTTCGTGACCTTTGTTCGTATCAAACTCCTATGCAGGAATACCATGGCCTTGTAAAAGGATGCGCAAACTTGTACAAACTTTTACGACTGTTAACATTCCAAAATTTGATTATTTATGTATTTGCAAGATTGTTCATAGTTGATATGTGCAGATTTATTATAAATGTTATCTTCATTTGTTCTGCCGTCTCACACACACGCGATACTGCTCAATAATACTTGCCCTCCACCACGCCACTGCTGTGCACGGCTCTTCTGCGCAGCTCGAGGTCCTTTCTCGGGCCGTTGCCATTAGAGCTCCCACACTACGAAACTCTCTGCCTACTGAACTCAGACACATTAAGTCTCTAGCCCCTTTTAAATCTCTTCTTAAAGCTTTCCTTTTAATGAAAGCCTTATTTATTGATTCGCTTTTATTTGCTCTTGTTTATTTTATTGTTTTTATTTGCTCTTCGCTCGTGTTCTTTGACAATATTCTCATTATCCACCTTGTATGGTTAATATTCCATTCTTTTGTAAAGCACTTTGTAACATTGTCAAGAAAAGTGCTATCTAAATAAGGTTTATTATTATATTATTATTATTCTCGACCCCACTGGCTGTGCCAACATAAATTATTGCACCAGTCTCTCTGGCTGCATATGGAAGTTATGTGTGTGAGTCCTCGTTCAGGTCCAGCACGCTACTAGATATAAAGGGGAGAGCATAATTAGCCAAAAAGCCCCAGCTGTGACACTCAGCTCTCCCTGACACCGCTCACCTGAGCCACTCCCCCACCTCTCCCTCTGACAGCTAACCATCCCCACCTCCACACATTTGATTTCATGTCTCTTTGTTAAAGGGTTCATGAGCCAAAACAAAGTGGCCACATGATGGCATTATTTGATCACACCAAAAATGAATCCCTTCCTTCTAGGCCCATGGCCCTATCTTTCCATCAATTGTCACTGAAATCTCTTAACTAGTTAACTACTAGTAACATTAAAATACTTGTGCCGAACCCTCAGTCTTGCTTAAAATATCGTAACCAAGATACAAACAAACTTTCTAACAGTCCTTGATGAATGATGGATGATGATGTGACATACAGCTGAGCACCAGGGCTCAACACTTCACATCACTTGTGCACAAGGTAATCCTCCTTTTTCAGGCCAATTTGGATGAAATTTAAAGGAAAAAAAACCTAAGTTTTGACTTTCATTAATCAGTAGAACAAAGCATCCTTTCAAATCCAGTACTCCTGCAAGCAACATCAGGCTCACTCAATGCCAAGGCAGTGGATCTGTGCACAAAGAGGAGACATGTGTTTCACTATACATTATTTATTTGTTAAATAAAATCTATATAAATACAGAAAAATACCATGAAAATGTTATGGAATTTTTGAAACTCCAGGGTTTCAATGGCAAGCTGTACCATACACCACAGTCTTATTAAAATTGGGCCAGTCGATTCCATGATGTTTTGTTGGATTGACAGAGACAAAGACTGACTCACACTCCCCTTTATTATGCTTGTTTGCTATGTGAGCTCAAGTGGTGTTGACTCTGCGTGTGTGTGTGTTGGAGAGAAAAACAGACAGGAGACAGAGAGAGGCAAGCAGAGACAGGGAGAAAGATCTCAGTCAACACAGTAAAGAAATACATTGTCTGAAAAAAGAAATTGTGATTTTTCCTCAATATCTTTGGCTTCATTTTTTTTGCATGCATGTTGTGTTTGATAGGGAGAACATGAAGCCTGACAGTACTTAAGTTTAAGATTAAGTTTGCATATTTCTTCCTGTTTCCCGATGTCTTACTTGCCAATGAGGGTAAAAGTTCAAGGCTACAGGCTTTGCGTCGTGATCCAAATATACAAGCAGTCTAAATTTGAGATACTTGCACTTTACTAGAGTATTTCCAATTTGGCCTATTTTATAATTCTTCAGAACATTTCAATAGGAAATATTGTACTATTTAGACCAAGTTTCTTTACAAAAGTTTACATAGAAAAGATATGATCTTTTGCATTGTTATTGATTAAAATACGCTGAAATCGCAGCCACATAGACCCTCAGGGTGGGAGCAGAGAGCTTCTTCTCCAGCAAAGACTGCAAAAATCATCGTATTATCAGCACAGAAAGGAACTTCTTTCTGAGCTATACACCTCTCTGAAAATGTTTTCTACCTGTTAGCATAAAGTGCCCTGGAGTCCATAGTGGTTTGGATCAATTCTTGATCGCACATCACTAGGAGTGGTTTGGGCTCCTCAGGGGCCATAACCATAGGCTCGGATGCCAGATGTGACCCACCGGCTGCTAGACCAGGTCTTTGCCTCCTGGGCACGATGGAGCCCCATCCAGAAGCCTGTACATCACTGGAAACCGGGGACTCCTGGCCAGTGTGGGGCGACAAACAGGAGTCTGTGGTTGCCTTGTTGGACTCTGTGTAGCGTTACCACTATCAGTGGAAATGGTGGGAAGGCATAGAGGAGGTGACCTGGCCACGGGTGTGCTAGGGTGTTCTGTCCCAATAGACTTGTTGTCTCCATCAGGGAGAACCAGAGGGGCAGTGGGTTGAGGACTCTGAGGCAAACAGGTCCACCTCTGCCATGCCATATTTGTGCCTTGATTGCTCCACCACCTCCAGGTGGAGTCTCCACTCCCCTGACGGAGGTGTCTGGCAGGAGAGAAAGTAGGAAAGTATATGGCTTTGAGACTGATAAAGTGAGGGAAAGCCCATACCAGGAGTTGCGGTGCCACCCGTAGCGACAGGGTAAATCTGGTGTCCCCTTAATCATTGACGTGGTAGACAGCAAACTTGTTGTCGGACCGTACAAGCACATGCCTGCCCCTCAAATATGATAGGAACTTGTGGAGCGCCAAATATAAAGCTCGAGCAAATTTACAGTATTTGTATATTTACAGCTTATTGTGTCAGTCTGATACAGGTTTCTTTTCAGCACTGTAGCCAGGCCAGAGTCACAGCTCTATTGAGCCATGTATTCAGTAGTAATGATTTTGTGAGCTTCTTTAATGAGAAAATTTAAATTATTAGAATGGAATGGAACACTTAATTGGCATTAAAGGAGCTGCACTAAGCTGGTTTAAATCCTATCCCGTTTGTACATGTTAACGATGAATCCTCCATGCACGCCAGAGTTAGTTACGGAGTTCTGCAAGGTTCTGTGCTTGGACCAATTCGATTAACCTTATATTTGTTTCCTTTAGGCAAAATTATTAGGAAATGTATAGCATGAGCCGGATTGTGTACACCCATTTCTTTTAGGTCCTTAAATTTTTGAAAAAATATATGTTCACTTCAATTAATTCTATATATATTTTCACTCCTTTTGTCTTTACTACTGAGTGAAAATTGTATATTTCACATTCTAATCTGACTGTCAATTGAAAGGACAAGCTAATCATACAACAGCTAAACAACTCTTTTGCCAAGGGAGAAAAGTCTAGTTTAAGAAGAAAGTCAAATTTCTCCCAGTTTCGGGCCCTCACTTTCAGTGACCTTTTCAGAAGACTGAAACATTGACCAAAAATTGTGCATAATCTACTTCTGTGTGTGCGTGTGTGTGTGTGAGTATTTTCAGAATGTGCGCACATAAACCAATGAGAAAGGTGCTGTATAAAAGGGCTTGAATTGAAAATCAAAGAACTACCTGCAACCTGAGTAGATTGGTTGCACATGTGACATAGATGCATTTGATTGTGTTTTTTTCCTTTGTCTCACTATACAGTATTGGCCTCACACTACCCACAAGACCTTCTCAGAGTTTGCAAATAAATGACACCTCCTACGGGGTTTAAAAACTATTCAGTGTGCAGATAATTGTTTTCACAAGAGTATAGTTTCTAAGTGAACGTTCCACATTTGTCTTAAAGAAATATCCAAACAAAACAGCACATATTACCTTTACATTTCTTTTTACTAAGATCTATGCAACATTTTAACCTATAAATAGATTCATATTTTTATTTATAACTACTAAATTGTTAAAAGCTGAGATCACCACTATATTGTCAATTAGCATAACTGACAGATTTTAAGAATGCGCTTTTACTCTAAAGTATACTTAGTCTGATCCATTTTACATAACAAAGATATACCACTACACAAACAGTTTCATTAAAATCACATCTTGCATTAATGAAAACATCAACATTAAAAGGTTGTAAATTTACAAGTTGTTTTGTATGACTCAAGTACACTTGAAATAAATGAAAAGATGCATAACAGTTATAATAATTATAGAGCCTATGGATAATAACCCAGTCTCGTAATTTTGCAACTCTTGTCTTGTGAAGCAAGTGATGCCTTCAACCTCTTTACTGTGGAGTACACATCGCATTGACCTAGGCGTTGTAACTTTACTGAAGCGTCTGTCATAACACGGCCCATAGGCCATGACCTAAATAGGGAAGAAAAATAAAATAAATAAAACACAGAATGCCAATAAATACAAGTTATTGTTGTAATAAAGAACATAAAATTACCTCTTAACTTTGGCTATGAGGGGTGTTAGTGAGTGAAATCGGTAGTGTGCATGTGGGTAGTGAGATAAAGATGACAACATTCAGTGTATCCTGTCTTGGTTAAAAGTAATTTCATCTCAACAGTGACAGCACAGAGCAAGCTGTGCCCTAATCAAGTATTACGTAATGTACTGTGGTCAATAGTTCAATTAAAAGCAATAAGATGCTCGATTCCTGGTCAAATATGATAATACGGTCTCTTTGGTATTCCACGGCCACCCTATTATTTAAGGCTGCCATAAGAAACTGAATGGTGTTGATTATTTGTTTATTTGTTTAATCCTAGGTAGTTATTTTGGATACCATGTCATTTAATAAAGAATGCGTCAGCCAAACATTTTTTGTAAATATTAAAGCTTTTTTAATTGTATACGAAGACATGGTCTTTTTCATTTCAACTTTGTTTTAACTTGTCAAGAGAGAATGAGAACAAGAATATGAAATTTCATAAATATAAATTTCTACAGTGCAGCTTTGCTATCTTCACTTGTGTAAAAAATCTGAATACTTCTGGTATTAATTATTTACATTTTACAGTAGGCTATTTAGAATTCCTCTAGAAATGCTTTAGCTATGTCCTCGGCGACCCTCCCTAGTTTGGTAACCGACAAATTTATCTTGGAAACTAATGAATGTACTCTGTTTCACAGATCTGCCATCTCCATGGCAACATGTCTTATCAGCGTTATAGGGAGTTAACGTTAGGTCAATGAGCTTTGATCACTCCTCTTTTCCTTTTTTTATTTCCTTTTACCATTTCCATGTCATTCAGTCTGCTATGTAAAACTCTCTTTTCAGCTATTATCAAAGGGTGCGGGTGGCAGGAAACAATAAATAATAGGCATAATAGAAACTCTCAAAAGCAAACTGGCAATAAGATTCATAAGAAGTCACTTTCCTGTATACTGGTAGTTTAAGTAAAACAAAATATGTACACACTTTATGACCCATCTCTGTGTAAAAGGGCCGCTCACACCTCGCCGAAAACATATAAATAGAAGACGTTTGTACGTTTGTAGAGCGGATCTCCACGGCGCGTACACCACTCAAGCTTTGTTTATTCTCGCTTCCGCAGAGCTGCGAGCAAGCACAGAGCCGTTTGTGTTCAGTGCGCTGGCTGTGGCAATATCCTCTGACGTGCCAGGGGCCGTCGAACCAAAATATCATGTGAAGAAGCAAGAAGTCAACGAGTGTTACCGGAAGAATGGCATTATCCAACATGGCGGTCGCTCATACTTTTCCACACTTTCCTACAAGATTTCCTTTTTCACTGTGGGGGCGATCTCTCTCAATCAATCGTTTCATTTGGCTGTCCCTGTGGTCTCTCAAAAACGGGTGAAAGATCAGCCCCAATCCCCCTGGAAGCAACAGCTGCAGACACAAAATGGCGGACGTCTGCAAGAAAACCCCCGTCCTCCTTTGTCTTCCAGTTGTCTTCTTTCGTGTTTTGCGTGGCGGGCCTTGCTGTAAAACAACTTTACGACCTCATTCAGTGGTTGTTTTGAAGTAGCGATATGGGCCTTACTTGGATGAATTCACAAATGACATTAGAATTAGGTCGGAAAAACAACAGACACTGGCCTCACTGGTCAACATTACTGTGCAAAAACACAACAACTGATGTCCTCCGGCTGCTCTGCCTCAATTCTCTGTGACTTACGGAGTTTCCTGATACCAGACCGATACCATCACCATAAAATAAATATGTAGACACTTTACGATTAGCCATGCAGCTAACACAGACGTCCTATTAGCTGACTGATAATATGACTTGGACTTCAGTAAATGGCCTCAGCTTTATTATCTCCATCAGGAAAAAAAACTGCATGCTGTACAAATAGACAGGCGCTCCACTCATTCATCGCTCCTCATTTATTGTCACGAGTAATGACTTTTGAAAGACAAGTCAAATCCCGCAGCCAGCCCCTGGTAACCAAGCGAATCCCCTAAACCAAACGCTCGATGCAGGTAACTGTTTTCAGCGACGACGACAACAACAACAAAAAAAAAAGCTCTGATGAACCCAGAACCAAACAGCAGGCAGACAACCGTTAGGGACCACCTGTTGAACATAGTGGCGCATTTAGCAGCTCAGGAGTTGAAAGGAGAGACATTATTGGACTTGTGTTCATCAGGTGGACAGAAACGAATGCCAATGTTGCTTCATGTCTGCCGGATGTGCAAACAGGAAAGGGTTTGCTAACATGTTTACCACAAGAACTGTATAATGTGATAATATGTGTTTAGTTTGTTCTGCTCCCCACTAATTGCCCCCAACAAATACATTAGGCAATCTAGATGAGCGCTTCCGTGCACAGTGGTGCCCACAGGGATATTTTAAGGATTCAAGTCCCCCCCTGATGACATGTGTAGTGATGAAACAGTGCCTAGGAAAGCAGTGGCCATGTTTCATGCTGTGTCATGGGCTTTGGTGTTCTATAATCGTAATGATATAATCACAATAGTCCACCACCATGGCTACTACTACCACTACTGTGGCATACAGCGTGCGATGCTCTGCACCATAGCTCCCTCCAGCGGTCGCTCACTGCAGGTGACCACTCGCGCGAAGGCAACGTCACACCCCCATCGTCACGTTCAGCTGAGCAGAGTCCAAACACGTATGACCAGCTACAGTGTGTGTGTGTGTGTGTGTGTGTGTGTGTGTGTACCGGAAGCAGCTGCGCAGTCAACACGCTTGGCTGCACTGTGGCTGCGCGCGCGTGTGTGAGCGCGTGCGTGCGTGCGTGTGTGTGTGTGAGTGTCTCTGACCGCATATCATGTACATATTATGCACATATGGAGGCTTCGCAGCAAATGTGACCAGAGAGCTGTGGGAGCTACAGGTCGGAGCAGAGTCGGGGGACTTTTCTGTTGCTTGTGTGCTTTAGTTTCATTATAAAGTGCATGCGCGTGTTGGGGAATTGACTAAACGGGGGGGGTTACTAAAAGGTAACGGCAATGTGGACGGTAGCTTCTGATGAACGCCACTACTTTGGGGCCCATATTCCGACTTATTCCTTTGATTTAATTTCACGCCACCAAGCTTGCCAGCTTTGTTACGACCTCCTACACCGAAAGCTGAAACATTAGTCCAACCTCAGTGCTCTGGGCAGATTCAGAAAAATAAAAGAGCAGATTACCAATGAGATTAAGATTATAAAGCGTAAATAAGGGGGAGGTGTGTGTGTGTGTGTGTGTGTGGGTTGGGGGGGGGGGGGGGGGGGTCAAAGAAGAGTGAGACGTGCGGGAAAAATGAAGTCTG